>VYYJ01000379.1:0-64092 GCA_021029165.1 Cyphoderus albinus | reverse complement strand
TGGAGCAATTTTTAGTGGCAGTATTGTTAGTCGGGGCTACTGCGGTTTATTCAATAACTGCATCAATATCAGTACATAAGTTGGTGCCACGTTATCACTGCCTCAAAATATGGAAGTCGATAAAATATATATTTTGTTGATTTCTGAATTAATTTCTTATACCCAAAATGCGCAATACGTAAGTGGCTGTTCTGTAAGAATAGTCAACTTGGCATTAATGGTTTAATTCTTGAATAATTTACGATTTTCATGTTTATATTTCAACGCTATTTAGTAGAACAAGCAGCCTTTTGGCAAACATAATGCAGTCAGTCTAATGAAATTCATGTAAATTTGGATGGGAGACATAAAAGCCCTTATCATGCTGACAAACATTTTAACTCCGCCCCTCTTTTTTTCGGTCACCGACCTAAGTGGCCTACGTTATGCGGCAAGTAACTGGTTATCTGCATGACAAGATTTTTCCTTTAGGGCATTGGTAAATACTACTAGTAATTAATATTGACGTAAATAAGCATAATTATAGAAAGGGTGCAATTTGACCCCTGTCACTTTTTCACACATTTTTCTGGTTTGACCCCTGTCAGGGATTTCAGTATTTCGAAGTATGTCGTCAATGATGGAACATATTTATAAAGTTTGGATTCGAATTGATTCCCAAAGTGACTGTGGTTTGTCCATTCTTTAATGTTTTCATTATTTCGGAATCAACTGCTTCGACAGAATTTTCCAAGCTGAAATGAATAAAAAACTATCTTCGCAATAAAATATGCGAAAAGATACTTTCGAGAATGGCCGTGTTAAGTCTCGAAAGTGAACAAGCAGTATGCATAAATGTAGACAATATGATAGATATTTTTGCCAGCAACCATACCAGACGCCAACACTTTATAAGGAAAAATCTATTTACACAAATGGTTATTTGTATCTGTATTAATCATTAGTAATATTACTCACTAAGCGTGTCGGTGTCGTTGTAAATTGTGCAAGAATTACCTCTAAAGAATTTGTACATTATTTTTAATACCAATTCGATTAAATAAAACTAAACAAAAATTTGTCCTATTTTTAGCAGCAGTAAGTTAGTTGTGTGAAAACGCCACAACAACACATATTCAACATGGTAAAAGAATACATGAAAAACATTATTTTAACTACTCTGTTAAAAGGGCCCAGCCCATGTTTCGCACCTGGGCACCTTCGGTGAAAGTTCCGCCACTGTTGGCGACTACCTAGAAGAACATGAGCCGCAGGAACTCATCGCATCTATCAAAGGCGACTGTGTAAACAGTTGAAGAAACGAAACAAGGGCAAGAACAAGAACAGAATCTACTTCTGTTAGACCATCCAAATGGCGTCGACATTTTTGCCCGGAATTATATACATAATTTGTTTCTGTCATTTCTTTTGAAAATGAAATCCCATCTTTTAGATTTTTTTGGGCAAAATAAATAAATGTATTCTTTAAAATAAACAATCATCTTTTATTTTTTATGTGTATGCATCTTTTATTGACAAGAGGTTCTCCTCATGGTCATGGTCATCATACAAATTTCTGCATTCATCATAAAACATTCCTCATTCATCCGAAAATGTATTTCTTAAACGAATTAAAAATGCTTGAAATAATGATGCATATGAAATATTTATTTTCATGGACAAAATTTTCTTTTATTTCTCTTGTTTCCTAGCTGTTTTTCGAAACAATAATAATCAATCGGATGATAATAATATAAATGATTCGTGTGTGGTATATGCTTATCATTCGTTTAATATGTGGTTTTTACGGTAACCGTATCATCAACTGTTATTCCATATTTTCATTTATTCTAATAAATAATACATCATTAAGGAATTTACGTTATGTACCTATTATCATTTAGGTTTCGTTACTTTAGAGGGACTCATTAAAATTACTATCATTTAAATATAGAGCTCACACATCGCAACGTTCGGAAATGGAAAGCAAAGAAAAAGTATATCTCTTGATTACTCTTTAATAATTATCCTAGCAATTATCACCATCACTTCACAATTCCAATTTCTGTCCTATTGAACCTCAAGTTCACTCCTATTTTCTTAGTGTTCGGCTTCTAAAAAACGTAAAATGTTAATTCAGGGACTATAAAACATCGCGGGTAACCTGAAAATATTAGACTTAATTTAATTAGCAACACACTTTCATAGTCAATTGATTTTTACTCTGGATATTCCAATAATACAACCATAGGTCATTGTTGGTTCGGGCATGCATTTTATAATTAACATTTTTTCTGTAAAAAGGACGAACTGAATTGTTACAAATACAATAATATTTAATATATTTAGTGATTATCCAAAATGAGGTATTCCCTATATTAATGCAACTCTGTACAATAACTTAAGTAGTTTAAGTAATTATAATAACTCATTAATTAAACACGTACAATAGTAACAATGGCGAAATGTGCGACAATCCCGTATCAATTAATTACAGTACGAGTAATGTATCAATGTAAAAAATTTCTTCGACAAGGAGAAAATCTCATTCATATCCTTCATTTCGTTTTCATGTTTCTTCTCTTTCAAGGACACGTTGATCAGCATCCCTGGAGTAATTGTTTTGATACGCGTAGTGTGTCCATACAGGGAAAATCGCTCACAAAATTTGTAAAATTAGAACTAATTAGTAAATGACATACATAGCACTTAAATTGGTGTATTTTTCATCTTATCTTCACGTAACATCCAAATTCACAATCACTAAGCATTTCTTTATTTCACTCTCTGTTTTATTTACGACAGGATTGGCAACGGTTTTTATTTTATTTATGTAATTAGTTATAATTAAAAACACTGTAAGAAAAGAGGTCTGGAAAACTTTGTATCTTATTTAATTAAACGGACAGCTTGGATTCTCTGCTTGATTAATTCGTTTATTAAAAAGTTTTCATTTTATTCTCTTGATGCACTCTCATCTTTTCGATAGTAGATTATTTATTTTTTTGCTAAATTAAATAGTTTCACTCACTCATTTATTTGAAATATTGATTTTTGTGGAATTGATTTCGTTTCGTTTGTTAGTCGGTTGAACTGGGTTAGTTTTCGGTTTTAACTGGCTCCTTTAATTGTTCTTGTTAGCAAAAAATAAGTTATTATTTTGTAAATTTAGTTTTTCTTTTGGTTAATATTGCATTATTTATCGTAACAGTATTTTAGCAGTAGCTTTAGATTTTGGTAGTTCCAAACAGGTTTCAAGGTTTCCTTCTTTTCCCTTACATGATAATTTTTACATTTTTTATCTGAAAAAATTTGTAACAAATTTTGGTTTTTCGGTTGTTTTGTGGTATCAATCAGTTCTATTCGGTGATGAATATTGTTCTATAAATTATTTTTTGTGGTAAATTAAATTTGCATGTTGAAGGTTCCAGAAAATTGTAGTTTGTAGTTTATACTCTAGCAGAATAGGTTATTTAAGGTAGGTAAGGTATGTAGGTTTTCGCTATTTTAAACAGATTGTACCTTTTGCATTTATAATATATCATGTTATTTTTATTTAATTTACGGTGAGCGGGATTCCGTAATCAATTTATTGATTTTTATTTAAATAGTCAAAACCTTTATTTATGATCTGTTCAGCAACCGAGTTTCAGCAGTTAGCAAATGGGAAATTCTCAAAAGATCTTACAAAAAGATATTTATTCTGATTTAACAAAAAACTGGGATTGATGATGTGAAAGGATTTTTAAAGTCTGCTAAATGTGCAAAATGAGATCGTTCGTTTCGCTTTCATTGATTTGCTCAATTAAATTAATCATCGCTAAGAAAAATTAAATCATGAGACAACGCTTATTCGTTGATGCTGTGTTACAGTGGTAGTGAATTAGTAGATGCAACAAAAAATTGTTTTGGCAATAGTACATAATCAACTTTTTCGTTTTTTACACTATTATAAAATGAAGGGAAAATTTGTAGTTTTAGTTGGCGCACTAAAAAACTTGTTTATTTCAGTTAGTCTTTGTTTTGAAAAATATTTTTCTTGTTATTTTTTGATTTGCAAAATAATTAAGTTGTTATTGTTCAATCAACTTTTCCTCCGTTTTTTAATCATACTTACGGTCACGTTAATAATCTAATAGCTACAGTTAAGACAGCAAAAATTATTTTAGTTAAGTTGTAATTAACGCAGTTTACATTAGTCCAAATATTACTATGTAGTTAGTTACGCATTTCTATTTCAGTTAGTATTAATTATTGAATAATTAATGACATCATCGGCTGTTAGTTAATTAATAAATCCGACTGGTTAAGTACAAATGTCAAAGAACTCGGTCTAACGCTTAAAATCGATTTCATTTCTCAAATTTTCAAATGGAAGCTTCACGTCGACGTCGACTTTTTCCTTCGCAATTGTCGTTGATACCGCAGACAGGAAATGATTTTCCCCTTTTATACATACGCACGCTGCTCAATTCACTGCTAAACTAAATTATGTTAATGATGATTTTTACCTCTAGTTTAATCTATCTACTTTTTAACTCACACAATTTTAATCTTTCATTATATTTACAATGTCAATTAGCTTCTCTATTAGAAATAGGATTGGAGTCATGGAGTCACGTCTCTCTACAAAACTATCTTTTTTTCGTTGAGGGGTACATTCTTTGTTACATAATTAATTATTATTTAAGTAGGGTAATAATTACATATCTCATGATTACACTTTAATTTTTAGCCAACAACTTGATTAATTAACTACCTAATAGAATTCCGCTAATCTACATATAGTAATTAATTTATCTACGCACTACAAAGACTCGCCAGATGATATATTCTTTAATTGATGAATCAGGTTCAATCACTTTTTCTAATTTGTCTAGCTTACTCCTAGAGAATTTCCTTACTTATTTGTCACGTTCAACAACTTTTAATTGAATGGCATTAAGTCGATTTTTAGATATTAATGACGACGGCGGATACATATTTGTACAAAAAACCAACAACTTATTTTTCTGTTTAATTAAGTAAGTAATCGTACATCGTAATAAAAATACCGGTAAATTGTTACTCAACATAATGTATCGTATTATCAAATCTATTTTTTCTTACTTTAATTAAAATACTCAATTAATTAGCTACCTAAGCAATTAACTTAGTTGACCTCTCCGACATTTTATATTTTTAAAATCACTCTGATGCTTAAAATTAATGTAAAAATAGGAGATAAAATGGGAATATTTACAATCATTTTCCGTAGACAAACACTAGGACAAGGCTTGTCAGGGAACAGATAAAAGCAATCACAAGAATCATCAGCAGGATCCACAGTCTCTTCCCTGGAATGGAAAAAAGTAAAAGAAAACAGTGAGATTAAGCAAGTGTATTGATTTCTATTTTTATACTTTGCTCCATGGGGTGGAGAAAGTTTTTGGGAAAGTGATTCAATTTTCTTTTCTTATAAGGAGAAAAGACGATAAAAATATTTCATGTTTCATTTCATGTGTTGTTATGTACCCATCGGGACGTATTTAAATCTGGCCCAGAAGAACGAGTGAGAGGCACCGTTCTCTCCACCTATCAGATCCACCTCTTGTCCAAAGTCTTCCAGCATTCTATGGAGTAGATAACGAAACACAATACAAAACTTTTATATTGCCTAATATTTTTTATATTGTATTACATTATAGCTTTTTAGGCTAAAAAACACTTTTCTATTCTTTTCTTAAAATGCGGATCGCCTTGCCTCGCTGTTTTGCCCTCGGCTTTTCCTTTCTTCGATTTTTTTCATTTCCCCTTTTTTAAGTTACAAAGGTGAAAAGTGAGTCAAGAAGCTGCTGGCAGCCATACATAAATTACATATTGCATGTAAACATATCCATCGCAGAACAAACAAAAAATCTTTTTTTTGCGTCCTACCAAGGTCTTTCTTCATTCTCTCTTAGTTTCCCCATCTCCACTTTCTCCGCTTTCTCTTTGGATATTTCCATTTTTACCTTGCTGTAGTAGTAGTAGAAAGTTAGCATTTAGTAAAGAAGAAAAACAAAGACGGGAACAGGAAAGACGGAGATTCATCTGAAAGAAGGCCGGAGCTTTTCCCTTTGGACACATTTTCCCCTCTTCTCTTTCCATCCGGAATGGACACAGAGGAGAGGAAAAAACTCGAGTCTCGCTAACTTAATTTCACTCTCGCCTCCTTTTCCTTCCACGACCTCCACTGGAGCGAGGAAAGTTCATCAAGGAGAGACAAAGACCGAGAGTGTGTAAATTATAGAGAGACAAAATAAAAAACTACAGAGTCTACCCAGAGAAAGTCCAGAATTCTTTTCATATTTTTATATCAGATCATCCCGGTGAAAGTTTACTTTTACGCTACTCAACATAACGAGAGGAACGAAGGAAGGAGAAAAAGTAAAAAAAAAACGAGGGTTCATCTTCCAGCCATCATTTACTTGTCGTCATCAGTGTCATCCACTTGTCTTTAGTGAGCTCCACTCCACCCGCCTCACCTTCCTTCGCTTCACCATGCCAAACAGAAAAAGGTATGTAAACACTCACTTGTATTGAGATTAACATTGGGCCAGTGAAAGCAAAACTTTGCCGCTTTCTCGCTAATAAAATCAGCAGAAAATAACAGGAACAACAAAACAAGTAAATTCCGCTTTTCACTGTCTCTCTTGTGGTGTTGGTTTGTAGAAAAAACGTGAGAGTCAAAGTTAGACATTCACTCAGTTCACTTTACTAATATCAATCAGCTAACAAATAATCTACTTTACGTTACTCAACATTTGACAATTTTCTTGTCTCTTATAAAAGTTTTAGGGAAAAGGATTTGAGTTAAGTGCGGAGAAAAGCATGGAGAAATTTTGGATTCAAATTGGATGAGTTGGATATTTTGTTGGTAAATGGAAAGCAAAAGAAAGTTGCTGAGTTCAGTTTCATATCTGAGTTGTCCCTCGTGGCGTGGGTTTTTACTAATAGCGAGTTAACTTACATAGTGGTAGTATGCAGTTTACAATAAAATTGGCAGTTAGGTAAGAAAATACTAACGGTCAATTTTATTGTCTTGGTCATTTATTCATTTTGATTAAATTTCACTATATCCATAGCCAGTGCATACAACGACTATGTAGTTAGTTGACGGGCTCTTGGTAGATGGAGACGGAAAACCCAGGCCACGAGGAACAAGGCAGTGTATGAAATTGAACCTCAGCAGACCAGGTTGTCTGTAGCACGTTTCTTTTGCTTTTTTCAATCCCATTGATGTGATAGTAGTTTTGTTGTTGTTGATCTTGATAGCTTTTCTTTTTCTTTTCCATTCTTTTTATCTTCCATTCTTTCTTTTTTCCGTAAACAGGATGAGGTGAGGACAGGAAAAGAAAAGTGCTCAGGATCTCCTTCGCTCCTCTTCTTTTATTTTCCTTCCTTTTTTTCTAGAAAAGGTTAGCTGAAGTCTGAATGGAGAGGAAAAGGGAAAGGAATGATGCATTAGAGGATTTTACCTTCGTCACACCTGCGGCACTTACTACAATATAACCACCAGCCCCATCTTCATCTTCATTGAGATCCGGCTCAAGATGAGATGGGCACCACCGTTGCTTTTTTTTAACTCGGCGCCTCTCTTTATCTAATTTGACCTGCTGTAAATCCACCATAAAAAATCTTATCCCCGAATATCCTCAAACTATCCATTGAAATCTCCGATGGAAATATAAAAAAGCGCATGTCGTGTGGATTTATTCAATCTCGAAAAAGGATTACAGCCGTTTCTTACACTAAAGTTTAGCGGAGGCGAAACGATTTAGTATTTAATATTCTTATTTATATTACATATGGAAAGTGATAAAAAAGAGGATAAAAAAACTTACAGAGCATTCTCATCACATTCGACGCAGAGCGTGTTTGGCGACGATACGACCACAACTTTCTCCGGGCTCTCGTTCTCCAGCTTGCTGTACTTTGCCTTTTTGTTTCCACACCGAGGGCTTTCCGGCTGCGAGAAATACGTCGTCACAACCATTTTTATTTACAATCAGCGGAATTAATCCAATTAAGTAGTTAAACCAAATATCAATGTAATAACAAAATCAGTCAGTCATCGCACTTAATCAGAGTGAACATTTTTCCAAAAGAGTCGCAACCGCAAAATAAACACGGTCCAGATAAGGTCACAGTGGAAATCAAAATCAGTTTAAGGATGAAATTTTATGTGGCGATGCGATGGCCATGATAGGCAAACGCGACTAGTTGAATCGACTTGAGCATAACTAAGTTGGTGGAGGATCACGATGAAATCGGACAGTGCAAGGACAACAAAAATGACACAAACCCACACCGTGTCACGTCACATCACATCCTAATGAAATGCTATGATTATCTTTTCTACCAAGTGGCATGAATGTCTTGTTGCTGCCGCAATGTCACGCTGATGTTGTGAATGTCACAAGACTTTATGTTTACATTATTAATATTACTGCAACGTTCGCCTCATTAATGATTTTCTTATTTTTATTACTTTTACGCAGCAGTAACAGCAGCAGCTTTGCAGCGTTATCCTTTTCGTTGAGTGGAGCTTGGTGACTTGAGTCTTACTTAGAATAAGAGACTTTACTTATCGTTAATAAAGTCAGCTTAAGCTCTGTAGCAACCAACTCCAGCTCCATCAGGAAAAGTGAGTGGGATGGGATCCAATTAGTGGAGAATATGCAAAGACTTTCACAACAACTTGAGTATCTAGCAGAAGCTGAGAAGTGGAGTAAATTGTAAAACGCAGAATCGCAATATCCTCTCTGTTGTTATCATTATCATTAGTATTACATTACAACTTTTGGCTCGCTCCTCATTCTCCACTTCACTAGATTTTAGTCCGACTTTGCTTTTTTAGTCTTATTTCGCAAGAGGCCAATGTAAATATGCATATTTATTTAATACCGTATCAAACTCACTTAAGTTCTTAGGCTGCTTGCTACTACGGTCCCATTATTATTTTTTATTATGATTATTATTATTATCGCGAATGTAATAAACATTTTCCTTATTCTTAGTTAGGAACACATTTCCTTCCTATAATGATGACATTCTCCTTGTGTGTGTAGCACACACTAATTGCACCATGATAATAATAATAATGAGAATCTATAGTCATTTGATATTGTAAGCCGAGCTGAGTTTGATTCAGTCTGAAGAGTTGAATGCCTTCCAGCACTTTTCCATTTCCATATCGACCAAGCCCTGTCGTCTGTGGCTGGCAGCGGTTTTATTTTTATGTTGATGGTATGGCCTATCTCAAACAAGAGTATTTAAGCTGAGCGTTGCTCATTTCATATTTATTTATTGAGAAATACTTATCCACAAAACTCATTAGTTTTCCGCTTCATTACGAGAGTGAAAACTGAACTAGGTAACTCTAACCCCAAGCATAACATAACATGTAAATAACATTAATCTCCTTTTATTGACTCGCCGCTCTGCTCGCTTCTCCACTAACTGTCACTTACACATTAAAATCTACTTCGTGTGTAGGTATGTCATGAGATAAAGTAAACTAAGGCAGTTGTCTTGTTTTTCAGTATCGTCATTTGTATTCCGCTTCATTTCATTTTCATTCAGTTCCTTGAAACCAGCGAATGGAGCAATGCAATGCAATGTAAATAAATTAACAACAGCGACAGAGCAGTTAAAAGAGCAAGTTGAGAATGCACTTGATACTCACATTCTTTAGGTACATCCTGCATCTAGTTTTTTATCTCGTTTCTGTTTCTCTACCACCTCACCACAACCATGCAAATTAAAATGCATACTAATGTACATTATGTAACTGGGAAATGTTTACCATAAAACACATTCGCTTATTAACGTAGCAGCTTCAGTTTTTTTTAGCTGGAAAGCAGAACCTCAAAAACCGCTCATTTTCAATACCTCCCCTTCTCTTCAATACTACTTTACCATTACTCTCGTTCCCAGTCTCGTTTTAGTGCCCCTCCATCTCAATTTCATTTTTCATTTTTACGACCCACCAAAATTCTCAACTCACTTTATCAAGCAAAATCCGGCCAAGCCAGAAATTAAAGTCCGGACTCCACAAGAGGAAAATAGAACGAATAAAATAGTAGCAGCTCACATATCTACCGTATGTGGATAAGAGTACAGAAGCGAAACTATTTTTTTTGTGGTTTGGCTCAACCCAGTTGAAGTGAGCGTGGTTGAAAATAAAACTGAAATAGTACATAGGAAAACACTAATGAGCAAAGTGGCGGCCCGGCTCTTTATTTTCCCCTGCATGACAAAAAGGAGCGTCGTAAATTGGCGCAATCTAGGAAAAGAAAGGTAAACAGAGCGAAACTGGGAAAAATTAATGGAGCCTGTGTATGAAATAAAGACATGAGCCTGAGTACAAACACGAACATCATGGTGAGCGTCAACCCTTTAAAATGATGCCGGAAGCTGTAGACAAAAATGCATTGATAATAGTGTATTCTGTGGCAGCATGATCAAATCGTATCATATCACGTCATGCACATCTACCCAGAACATTTCTCTTACCCGCTCTCTGGGGATACCATTTATCATCTTTTGTTTCACTTTTTTTTAGAGAATATAAAAAACTCCTTTTCTGTTTTCCTATTTTCACTCACTCTATAAGAAAATTCTGAATGGCTCTATGTACGGTGAAAGTACATACATATTTAACAGAGAAAGGAATTTTCTCTAATTTTTTGTGGTGGTGTTGTAAAAGTTATGGCTAATTGGTTCTCGCTCGTTCATTGTTTTGTTTTGAGAGGAGTGGAGGGCGATTACGAAAGTAAGAACGTAATTGTTTTCCCATTATCGCAAAATGGTTGTATAAAAGTTGAGTAAAGTAAAAGTAGGTAGAAAATCAGCAATAAATTTCAGTTTTCTAGTGTATGTAGTGTAGATAAGAGTCAGAGAGGGAAAAGGCTTGGAGCGAATACAGAATAATACAAGCACTTTTATCGCTTCTCATTTCTGTCCCTTCCATCTCCAACTCTATGAGCAGACCAGTCATGAGCAGAGATGGGATTGCGAAACATCCGTTGAAATTCAACGGTTGAATGAAATAGAGGCAAAACAAAACAAAAGCTTCCAATCCAACCAGATCCACATCCAGGTCCCAGGCGCGTCAGCAAAAACAAGGACACAGATCAAGATAAGCAAGTAAAAGTACGAAAACAAATGTTCATTCATTTCCTATAAATACCTAATAATGATAATAAAACGCGTAGACCACAAATTCAGACTTTGAGAATCATTCAAGTTTTGTGTCAAAGAAACATGGCGAAGCAAAGCTTGAAAATGTCAGAGGTCACATATTGGTAAACTTTAATCTTGTTAAGAGAGGTTCTAACAGGACTACGACTACATTGGCAAAAGAATTTTTGACATGTTTGACTGTTTTTCAGAATGAAGCGTTAACTTTAACTTTGTCAGGCCGGACGGACGGAATATTGTACAATCACAATACTTTGAGAAGAGAAATAGAGACAATCTACGTATGCGTAGCTAGCTTTTGGAGACATTTCTATTACACTTGGAAACATAAGTACGCAATGTTTTCCCCTAGTTATTATCATTATTATTACTGTACTCGTCTGCTTCTGGCGATGTTGTGCGCTGCTAATCGAGTGAAATCAGAATCAGAGCGATATCAGACCACTGACACAGGCAGCGCATTAAAGGAACGAACTGGAGAGCTGAACACAAACAATAAATTGCTCTCTCCAGGCAAACCTGTCTCCATGAGAGAGCCGAAATGACACTGGCACAATGCAAGATAACGAAGCAAAACCCAATCACATTACAATACAATCCGGTCTGACTTCACATTTCTTGTTGGAAATGTGAATCCATTTTCATTCCATGCTGAAGTGAGAACTGAGTCTCTCTTCTCCACTCCGTGAATAATGTGACAAGGAAAATTGTCGCGAGCGAGCTCTTTAATTACAAGGCCTACATTTCACCCTGACAAGAGAAGACTAGCTTCAACCCACTTTCCTTTATTGCCTGTCCCCACTGTCGTTTGAGTGAACCACCGAACAATAAAAAATATTTGAGTGGGATTATCACATTTTTTCACCCTCAAAACCTTTCCTCTTTACAAGACAAGACCCACACTTTAATTCACCTCCATTTATTTTAGTATTATGGAGCCACCCTCTATAGTTAAGAGAAGGAAGAAAACGCCCGGGGTTTTTTATTTTAAGACCCATTTTGGGCTTTATGGGTTTTTAGAATTGGGTTTTATTTGTCTTTCATATTGCCCCAATTAACTTAGAAACCCACCAGAAACCATAAGCACGAACCTTGGAGCGAGTGGGTAAATTTATAAGCAAGATATTCGCTCAGCGAAAGCCAAGGAAGAGTAAATTGGAGCAGAAAGAGGAAGTGAACGGAACGAGGAAGATTCCAAGTTTGAAGCTGCATGTGTGCACACACCTCGGCCAGAAAGTGATATAAATATGATATGCTTTTATTGCATAATATATTTTGCCGGGATTAAAAGATGATGAAATGAGGAAAATGTGTGACATTTTCCAGCCAAGGGACTACGTCTGTGTTTCTAATTCGAACCGTTTTATTGCCGTTGCCGCCAAAGAGAAGAAAAGTAAAAGTAGCGAAAGTTCGTTTACGTAGCTACCAGAGCAAAGAGCAAGAGCTGTTGAAGATGCTGAAGATAAAAGCAAATGTACTTTTTAACTGCGCTTTTATTTATTGCGCTACAAAACACTTTTCAGTATGACTTGCAAAAATATTAGGGCAAAGTAAGCTTAACATCTAAACGTTTCATAAAGATATTATATGCAAAGGAGGTGGTATGAACGAGAAATGGGAATAAAATGGAACGGGCGATGGCAACAACAAAAATATTTTGTGGGGAATGCAATTTTCATCTACTAATATTTAATTCCACTATTTCTCCACCATTTCGCCATTTTCGTTTTCGCTTTTGAAATCTTTTCTTAGAACGAGCAGATTGACTTTTTACTTACGCAAAACTTTCCCTTCTGGTTCAATTGAAATCCTTGAAGACGAAGTCAATTATAATTTTCAAGTCAAGATGCCGTCCCACCTCATTTGCATAATGTGGAGTAATAAAAAAGTTGACTACGAAATTCATATGACGAACATGTGTCCACATCGTGATACCCAAGACGGATGGATGCAATTGGAATACCATAATTATTCAACTTTCCATTTCTAAGAGAAATGCCACAAGCATTGTTTGACGTAGTGTAGAAAGGAAATTAATTAAGTTTTTTCATGAGCATCACCAAGAAACGTTGCACAGGAGCGCATATTGAGAAGCCATTCAGAATAAACGTGTTATGGCAGCTAACATCTGCTCTCATGATGTGGCTTCATTTTTCACCACTCCAACAACAAACGTCAACTTCAAGCTGCAAGCTGACATGACTTTGTTCGACGTAACACGACCATAACACGATACTGGTTGACTGACTGATTTTATTATTCCCTTTGTAATTTAAATGATAATTAATTATAATTATAGTGGAAACCTACCTGTCTCGCACTTGTGTCCCAGTCTTCGCGTTTCAGGTTCAGCTCATCTTTTATATTCTGGAAAACAAGGAAAACCGGTATTAAATTACAAAGCCCATTATCACAATCACAACACAACACCACAACTACAGTATCACATGAAAACTAATTAATTACTTAATTAACCGTTCTTTGTTGCTAGTTTATATCCGCGTGTTTGTTTGTGCAGCTAGAATTTCCTTTGATATCGTGATACCCTGAACTGAAGTGCTCAATGGTAATGATAATGACAATGATGATTGGCCTTGCAGCTGCAAATAGTTCTTCATTATCGCCATTATTGTAACACGCGCGTGTGTGATTTTATTTGCTTGATGGCCCTTTTCTTTCAGGGACACATTTTACTACCGGACTATTACCAACAATCACCATTATCATGGACATAAATAAGCATTAGAGGACGTCAGAGTTAGAAATGGGTGGGAACTTGAGTAAAAAAAAATGAGACAGGAAAAGCTCAAATTTCTTTCTCTTGCTTTCTCCTGCTGAATTTTCAGTGAGTGAGCGACCTATTTTTGCCGTCAATCAACGCGTTTCCAGACATCAATTTTCTTCCATGCTAAACTGCAGATTGAATTCAATTTCCTTTTGAAAACCCTTCAAACGCATTGCCCTATTTGCTCCGAAATATTGTGACTAAAATCATTTGCAATATTGTTAATCCCCCACTTCACCACTTCCGCATACTTATGTACTTCACACGAGGAAACCTTTTCAGTCCAGTGGAAGTGGAGAAAGGAACATGTCCATTAACTATAGCAAGCAAGAGTCACCAAAAGCTACCATGGCATATCATCACCTTCCACACAAAATTGTTTCCATTCTCTACTAGTACCATATCATACACTACCTCGAGACCTCGACTCTCGACTAGACAGAGAAAAAATGGTCCACTCTCTTCAAATCACCATCACCATCGTGATCATCATCACCGTTCTGGAAAAGCATGCATGCATTAAAAGCGGGGGAAAATGTGTTCGCATTTTTACTGCAATGCATGCAAATAATATGCGAAAGTTGAAGTCGAGCTTTTAGCAGTTTCTCAACTGCTGCTGCTTTCGTTCTGCCTCTGCCTCTGCTCCAGAAGAGTTGACTGAGCTGGAAAAAATGTTTTGTGGCAAGTAGCAGCTGGTCCAAGAATCCACTTTTACTAACTATGTCCATGTTACGTATCTACTTACATTTTCCTTTCATTCTCCATTTTCTTCATGTAACATATTTTTATTTGAACTGTCGCATTGTCCGCATGTTTAAGTTATGCATCACCATCGCGCCATGTACGTAATGTTATGTATGTGTAATACTTTGAACACGGAAATCGTTTCAGCCTCTTTTTCACCAAAATTTTCACTTTTGCGGTGTATGGCGATGATGTGCTTTGCTTGCTTTAGTTAGTTAGTTGCAGAGGGTTTGGCTCAACGAGCTGAGAGCTGGAGCTATGAAATCAAAGATTTACTTAATAAGATTCTCCCAGAGTGACAATGAAAAAATGGTGAATCAGAGTGAATAAGTGTTACCTTCTCACATGGAAGAGCAGAGCAGATGTGACGTGATTTTACACTCGGCCAAAAATCGAGCCAAAATAAAAAGGAAAATAAACAAAAATACTCCGATGCCAGCTAGAAGAGGACGAAGATGGCAAACAAAGGGAGTGAAAATGAAAATGAAATGCAATTTTGATTTTGGCACCACACTCTCACTCCACTATCAACATCAACACCATCCAGCATTAACCAAGCCGTGAAAGTGGAAATGTTTTTTCATTACAAGAAAAAGGTCGTCTGTGCTGCCCTGCCCTGTCCTGCCTAAAAGTGTGGAAATCTCCCCTTCACTTCCTTTCTCACTCATTCCATCCCCGAATGTGATAAAGCAGCAGTCCCCTTCAAAAATCTTTCCATACAGCTTCACAGAAGAAAGCAAACGCAACACAACAAACACTCCACACTCTTTGATTTCTCTTGTGTCTCCAACAAAAAAATAATCCGCAAGTCAATAACGAGCGACAAGAATGAGAAGCATTTCACTGGGGAAAGCTGGCTCAAAAAATCCTCTTTTCTTTGCTACATATTCCCTTGAGCATTGTCTGCTTTCTCTTTCAGAAAAAAAGATAAGCGGAGGAACAGAGACAATCCCATCTGCATTCATTTCACCGACTCTCATTGATCCGCCATTTGCCTGCACGAGCATAAAAAACGAGCTCAAGAGGAAAGAGAAACTCAGGAGAGCAAGATGGAAATGGAATATGACCACATGTGGTTTTTTGTGCTGGAGATAGGAAAAAGTGAAATAAAAAATTAGTAAAAAATGGAAAGGGAAAATAAATAAATAAAATGGGGACGAGAAGGACCGAGCTGCACATTCTCCTTCGTTTCTTCCCTTATCTTTTGTTTTATTAGCGTTATGTGACTTGTACTCTGGGCACAGATATCTTAGAGGAATCAGCCGTGACTGGAAGACATGACATGAACTAAATAGGAAAGAGACCTGAGCCATCGTACATTATAGCCAGTACAGTCCAGTCGCACTGTCCAAAAGCCACGAAACAGGAGACGAGACCAAAACGAGTCACCTTCACAAGGAGAAAAATTAGGGTTTGTTCCAAGTTGGTTCCTTCCTCCTCTTTTTACTCACTTTCTCTCTCGCCATCCATCCGTGGGCGAGAGCAAGAGTAAGAGCGAGAGGCAGTCCATCTCTTTCTCTCCTCTTCCCTTTTCCTCTCTCTCCAGAGAAGAAAACGAGAACTAGGAATGTAGTAATAATAATAATTCCAATGATGAATGGACATGTCGTGTTTTTTTCGTGTGACTCGGAAAAAAGAGAGAAGAGAAAGGAAGTGCAAAGGCTTCACTTTTTCCTCCACTTCCTTTCCCTTCATTTTCTAAAGAATACGAAATACATTCTTTCCGAAGACAAGAATAGAACTCAACTTTTCCATGTTATTATTATTATTACCAGCGCCCATCTCTGCTGGGTTTTTTGACGGGGGTCAATGGGGTTTATGGAATGCTGGCCAGCCGCAATTAAATGATTCATAAACCATGCCTGAGATGGTTAATCAGGGTCATGATGTTACCAATAAAAATGGCAGCATAAGCTGGAACAAATATGGCACACATTAAGCAAAGATTATAATAGCGTCTAAAAATGATTTTGCTGGAGAAGCAAGGTAGAGCAAAGGAAGGGAGGCGTACGTGATTTCTAAATAGGACAAGGAACATGGTCGCCCTGTGTTCCCTGTCTTCTTTTTTGCTCCTGGCTCCATTCTCTCTCTTTCTTCTTCTTGGCCCACTTCATTCCTTTCCGAACCTAGTTCAATTTCCCCTGCTTTTCCTTTGCTTTTCCAAACATGAAAATATCTGCAAGGAATGTTCCACGCTCCACTGCGGTCTCACTTCTTGTTCATACTTTCTCTTCATTTCTCTCTTGTCACTCGTTAAATATTAGACACTGGCCCGAAGCTTTAGGTTAACTTTCACTCTCATCTGCTTTTCTTAAATACTATAATTCTATGCGAAGTGAACAGTTAACTGTAGAAAAGCAGCGAGCTATTGCATTGTCGCATGACATATTTAATTACACGTCATAGCTAGCACATGGAATTTACATTAAATTAAAAAACGTTGTTTTCCAAGTCATGTGATTTGTGTGATGTGAATTATCTCACAACACTGCTTTTCCATTGTAGTCCATGCCATATTTTTGTCCGCCTCCCTCTTTTGTCCTTTGCTTTAGAAGTGAAGTGAAAGACCACTGCCAGCTATAAAAGGCAAGGCGGAATGTTGTGTTCTCTTGTTCTGTCCACCCACTTGTCCACTATTTTCTGCTTTCTCTTTGTCAACAGCAAAGTAAGAATGAGGAATAGGAAAATACACCTCGTTTATCAAATACTTTGTAAGGATGGTATTTTTGCAAAACATTATTCATGGACATGGACACACAAAGCAAGAGCTCCCGTAAGACTCGTAAAAATCCTTAGCTAAATATGATAAATAATCTACCACGACAAACCTCATGAATAGACACTCATCATGATTTTGATCAGGTGGATAAAAACTTTCACTGGAGAACACGAGCATCGTGAATGAAGTGAAGAGTGAAGCCATTAAATGAAACGAAGCACGAGCCTTGTGTTATAGAGTATCAGTATCAGTAGGATCACAAAAACTCTAGCCGGACTGAAAATAAAATTGTTATAAAACTTTTTCTTTCTTTACTAGAAGAACACGAGACTATCATTCTCACGCTGCTGAACTCTTTGAAATTGTAATAATACTTGAAAGAGAGAAACGCTATCTCTTCGTTTGGAAATGTGACCGAATCACGTCACGCGAGTTCGTTTTCGTCAACTCCAACTCATGAACACTTTTCATCAACTGAAATCCAATGCAACGTAATATAATGTTGGAAAGATTTTTTTTTCTCAAGAAACAAGCAGAAAAAATAGTAAACAGGAATGAGACATTTCAGGAATGTTTCCTGGGGACAGCGTCGTGTCTAAAAAAGCTGAGCTTTGAGCTGGCTGGGACTGTGGGACTCTCACATGAGAACTGGAAAGAAATTGGCATTTGTTGAAGAAGGCGAAGTTTGTCTCGAATTTATGTACGTCGATCGTAGATGCTTAACGATGATAATGATTTCAATGGTTACCCGTGAGTTTCACTTCATTTCTTTCGGCTTCAGGTGATGAAAAGGCCATAAAATTTGCGCTCTCCTCCTTTTCCACCCATAATAATGTTCTCAAAATCATGTTGCTCAAAGAAGAGAAAACGACGATGGTGAGAAAGAAAGTTTTATTACGAGTCCCTTCCCTTCACAAGTCACTTTTTATCTACTTTTTTTCTCTCCCCTCTACACATCTATTATAAAATACATCCAACTTCGTTCTTGTCTCCTAAAAAAGTTACGTATTTTTGGAAACACCCTTTTTATTTAACATCGGAAATGCGAACTGTGAAGGTTCGGTGTAAAAAGTAATTTTTAGTTGGAATAATTCTAATTTTGAAGTTTTTCAAACACGCTTTAATGAAATGAAGCAAATTAAATGAACAAAAGAAAGAATTAAAATTGAAAGAAAATTGTACAGAGAAAAAGTGAATTGGCGGCACCTGGGATTGAACTCGGGGTTACTTGATTACATTTAAGTCGCACACAATGCCATTATAAATCGAGTTGGACTTGACTACAGTTGACTTTCTCATCATAAAAAACATAGACAAGGGCGATAAATCAAGCCACTTTAAGAATTTATTTCTTTTACCTCTACTTGTTAAAAAATTCCAGTCCGGAGGGAATTCTATAGCTTTAATATTTAAGAATAAAGAAAAAGCCAAGGTAAATACTCATGGGGTTACATTGTTTCTCCAGGTAATGTGAAATGTTCCTTTGCTCACATGTAGTAACCTCATCTCAACCAAACTCACGTCCGCATTGAAACTCGGAGCTGAAACGAAGAACGGGGAGAGAGGAGATTTTATAACTAAAAATTTAGATCCTTTAAGTTACAAACAAACATCAAGGCTGCGGCTTAATTCAGGCTCAAACTGAAAGAGCCAAGTTTATTTTTCTCTTGAATGTTTGTGTACACACGACACGAAACGATATGTACCATAGTACCACCAAAGTTTGGTGACCAAATTGACACCGCTGCTTTCTCACTTTCTCTTTTCTTTCCTCACCTCGAGAGGGTAATCAATAGAAAGTAAAGAAACGTAAGAGAAAAGCGACTTTAGTCGCCTATGGTGAAAAGTGGTGGATGTTGGGGTGGAGGTGGAGCAGCGTAAGCAGTGGGTCACCAAGGGGAACAATGACTGGAATATTCTAATGGCTTTTTCAATTTTCCGTCCACACCATTTCTACATGCGCATCCACATCCACCTCCCATTTATTTTATTTTTACTTACAGGAATTTAAGGAATTTTCTCATTATTTCCCCCAGTGAATTTCTCTTTCACATATTGAGACGCGTTCCGCATCACAAAATTTCTCAAATTTCCTCTCGCATAAATTTCTATTCTTGCTTCAGAATATATTGGAAGGCGGAAGGTGAATGTTGGTTTGGCATACAAAAAGTGCACAGTGGCAAAGAGGATGAAAAATATTTTTGTCATTGTCACTTTCTCTGCTATGTGTCAGAGAATAAGAAAAGGAGATGTGATGTGGAACATTAAATATACATGAATGGATAGGTAGACAATAATTCAATTTATTTTAGTCAAGGTTCCCCCGTCCTTTCTTTACCTTTGTATGTAGAACGGCGAAAGTTAAGGAAAATGTAATTTGCTTAGTGCTCAAAAGAAAAACGATTTAGACTTGGCCACTTTGAAAACATGTAAACAAGTAGAAGGTTAAACTCATTTCATCTCATCAAATCGCCAACGATTTACTACGTCGTTTTACCATTTTCCCTGTTTCATCTAAAAAGTCGGAACTCAACTTTTGATTTCCTTTCATCGAAACTTTGCCATTTTCAAACAGCTTCCTTTTAAATCACTTTTGAGTTAATTTTGTTTCGTCGTCAGACGACATGACATAATTCACACAAAAATTGGAAAATCCACTTACGTAGTTCTACCTATTTAATTTCGCATCTAAAACAGGCAGGATTTCGGTTCGTTTCATCTCGTCACATCACATCACTGTCAGAAAATATTGCGTATATAAAAAATCTGTTGAATCTATATGTATAAAAGTGAAATTGCGTCTTTGTTGGTAACTACCACGTCTAAACAATTACACCGATTTCCACCAAATTCGGCACACATTATTTGGGTTGGACCGGAAGTGTTTGTGGAAATGTGGAAAAATGCAAACCTTAACAGATTTGACTGAAATTCAGTACAAATGTACTATAGAGCTACTTACATTGTGTTTAACCGCTTTACCAATTTTTAGCTGACTCGGGTTAGTTTTTTGTTTGTATTTTGATTAAGCTATTTCATACAAACAAAAGATTCTAGCGATTTTGAGCACGTTTGAGAACGGGTTCTCTTCAGCTGATTCGACATATCGAACACGGTTTAATAAGATTTTGGTACAGGTACGTATGAGGAGAAAAAAGGATTTTTGAAAGAGGAAGGGAGAGCTCTTTTTTATGTGTCTCTAAAGACGCTCATGATTTTCTCTTTGAGGGGCTCTTGGAGAGGAGCGTGAAGAGAGAAATGGAGTGGTGGAGGTGGTGGTGTGCTACTACTCCATGAGTTGAGTTGAGAAGGAGTGAAACTATTTCCATGAGAGATGAGATGAAAAAAGCTCCAGCTGGTGAAAGTATGGCTTACATAATGATGATGATGATGCTTTTACACTGCCGCTACTGCTGGAGAATCGGAGTATTGACTACTGGTGAAAGTGGAATATCGTAGTTATGTATCAGGAGGAAACGGCGGCAGTAAAAAATGTCAAAATGATTCAAGCTTTTCCTTAGCAAGCTTCCAAGGAAGGAGAGGAAAGGAAAAGTTTTTTTAAAGCTCATTCAACTCAACTCCACTTTTACTTTCACTCCATCTACATACATGCTCAATGCTCTAACCAACCACAAGGAAATGAAAGCATAGTAAAAAAAAGAAACTCTGCAGAAAAACAAGAGAAATAAAAAAAGAGACAAAAAATGCTAACGAAAGCAAGAGCAACTTTCTTCTTCTTCGTATGCTGTATCCTTTCTCATTTTCGTTTTATATTTTTTTCTTCGCAGGGAAGAAGGGAAATGTAGTAATGCGAGTTGAGTGGATTTGGTGGAGCAAATTTATTTCTTTCTGCTTTATGAAGTGTTGCAAAAAAAGCTCATTCACTTGGAGAAAGCAAGTTTAACTTTAGTGATGTGTGTGTATATCGCAAGAAAAAGTTGTTTTTTAAGATATGAATCTAGATCCGAAAGTAAAAGTATGTCTATAAGTCTCCAAGGGAAAATCTCGCCAAGTGCTTCATTCACATCAATGTTTCACTAGATACATTGTCTGCAATTTCCGGATATTTCTTCTACTCCATCTCTATCTTGTCTGCCAGAGGGACATGAATGACTTCACTTTCACTTCACTTAACCGATATTTTACAGCTCAGTCGATTAATTATTGTTTCAATTCTTAGACTTCCTTTCAACCATTTCTCTAATTAGACAACGTATTTATGGCTGCCATCATTTTGGAAGGGAAATAAAACGCTGTTATTGACATGGACATGAATGAAGGTTTTTTTTTGGTGAAAAGAATAAAAAAGTTTTACGCTTACGACAGACATCGTTATATGTATCTCATTTTATGAACGTTCGTACAAACATGTCGTCAATTCAGCATCAACCATTTTCATGTCGGCCTTGTAATCGGATTATGACTGTTCCCGGTTGCTCGGCTCGCTGGACGATGAACGGAAACTGGGAATAATTTGTGTGTGCCATGCGATGACTGGACTGATGACGATGTTGTTGTATAAGCGGAGTAAAGTACGTTTTCGATAAGCGAAAAGGGGAAAGCCTCATTCCAGCTCCAACACCCGCACCCGCCTTTCTTTAGTTCGCTGGAGTGAGTGAATGAGTGACAGAGAAAGCAGAGAGATAAAGAGAAAGGAAACGAGCAGAGGAAACAAACAAATTAATTAGAGAAAGCATGCGAAAGGAAATAAAAAAAGGAAGCAGAAGAATTTCTACAGCTCCATTTCCATTCCTCAGCTTGTCTCATCTGATATCATATCACTCTGGAATTATGTTATTTGACGTTATATAATATCAATTGATTATCATCATGAAACGCGTTTTATTTCATTTCGACCCCTTGTCCCGTCTCATTTCCTTCACAAATATTTACGAAAGAGAGAAAGCAGCGTGAAGTAAAAAGATGACGACGTAGTTTGTAGAGAGAGTTATGTCATGCCAAAAGTGCTTAAACTATGTAGCTCTGCCTCCATTTCCTCTTTTTCCAACTTGCTCAATTAACTATAATTTTGAGAGACGCGACTACAATGGGACATGGGGCAAGACATGTGAAACCCGGATCTCACAGTATCGTTAATAATAACAATAGAGGGCAGTGAGCTAGCGGAAGGTGGAGGTGAAAGGAAAAAGAGTCATGAATTTCATTCCAGCACTTGCTTGTCCTCGTCATTTCATTTCCATATGGAATTTATAATGTTATGAATTACAATTCTTGACGCATGCATTTCAAGTTCAATCAACTCGCCAAGTCTTGCTATTTTGTCAGCCTCGAAGCCACTGCTAACACTATCGCTACCAGCGCTACTGCCACTCACTTTTCCGAATGGAGTGCAACATACGGAGAAAGTATGAGGAAATAAGGAGAAAGTGGCGTTGCATGTATGTAATGCAGAGAAAAAATTAATAGGAAATTGATGAATTGTTTTAGTACTCTTAGGTTGTTGGTCCCAGTTCTGCTTTGCCCTCACTGGAAAGGAAACCTTTCGTCGTAACAAAACTTTCGACTGTCTTTGTACCATAGTAGTATACAAATCGTCTTATTTATTTAACACCAAGTTCGTCCTATTATTGGTGATTGGAAACGGAGAATGCGGATAAAAAACTGCTGTATAATTGATGAGGTCCCATCTCGCTGGCTGATGGTACTCTGGTTGTGAAAATTATAAAAAGTGTAATCTAAGTACTGGAGTAACAACAAAACTAAATACGGACGAAACTTTTTTGTGGAGGCGGTAGTGGTGACGTATCGCGTGTCGAGAAAAATAGTGAGAGAAATAAAGCGAGAAAGGATGAAAAAGCGCCCACGTCTCCATTTCATCCCCATCATCCCACATGATCATCAACACATCTCGAAATTGAGATTATTTAAGTATTCTAACGAAGGAGGAAAACAGAATCATACGATAAAGATATCGAGTAACAAAAACAAAACAAATGTAACGGAAACTTCGCATTTTCTAATTGCGGTGGAAGAGTAAATGAGAATTGATGGTGATGAAGACGAACGAGGGAGGAAATGGAGAAAGCCTGTTTCTCGCTCTCCTGCTTTCCTACCACCGCCTTAATTCAAGAAATGAAATGGATGCATGCATACTTTTAATAAGCTTTTCCTTTTCTCTTCCGAGTTATTCTGCCCACTTTCCCATGTGTCTTCTTTTCTCGCTCAAGTTTCTCATTAACGCAAGTAACAGTAGAAGAGAAGGGGGACAGAACAGAGCAGCCTTGGCTGAACAAGAGATTTTCACTTTTATTGTCGCTGTCTCTCTCTACCACCTGCTACGCCACCACAATGCACCACTTTTAATACTAATGGAAGTCATTTTCTAACAACAATTTCTCTACTCGACCATGACATCGTTTTATATTGATACGTTTCAATCATGAATATGTCCATATTATTAGTAGCCAAGGCTCGAACTTCTCGAACGCCTTCTCGTAATTTGCATACTTGGATAGTGACAAAAAATCATATCATGTATATTATGCATGATTGTAAAGCCTAGTCTAATCATAAGGTTAAAAATCAAATTGAAAAACCACAAGCGGGGGTCAAAAACCCCCTGACCCCCTGTTGCTAAGCCCCTCTATGCCAGAATGGGGTTCAAGTTTGACAATTTATCAAAATTACCTGAAGGACAAAAGTTTGTCGGAAACTCTTAGAAATGATATTTGGCCTTTTCCCTTAGCCTAGTACAGCATTCCAGCCGCAAGCTGAGCACACAAGCAGCACAGCCACATTCCAAATCTCAATTATTTAATGTAGGCTGTTACGATGTGACGTTGTTTTCGCTTGTTACACAGTCACAGTAGACACGAGCAACCTTGACTTGTCCGAAAGGAAAATTATAGCTTTGGTCTTGTTTAGCAAGCAATAAATATCAAATGCTCTTTACTCATAAATAGTAAAAATAGTCATCATGGAACAAATGGTAAACGCAATGCGAAAACAACGAACAGTGACGGTGACGGTGGCGATCGAGATGGCGAGACGTGCATTCACATTACTGGCATTGCACAATATGATGATATGCAGATACTTGAAACAACGCAGCTTTACTCTCAGTAACTAACTTATTTTTGTTCAGCATGTTTCTCGGAACATTTCATTATCATAAACCAGGCGGAATCAATTCCTTCCAAAATATGTTTGTGCGTTCCACGAAAATGAATTTGAGATTAAAAGTTGGAAGTTGAAAGGATTTGTTTTTCATTTCCAAAGTACGCCTATTATCCAATTTCCACCAATTTTTCAGGTGGATGGATGGATGAAATGGATAAAATGGAAGAATTGGACGAAATGGACGAACTACCATAGAGTGAATTTTATATGGTTTNCGAAATGGACGAACTACCATAGAGTGAATTTTATATGGTTTATATTGCCCCAATATCCATTTCGTCCATTTCATCCATTAAATCCACCCAAAATTGGCGGGACAAAACATTTCTTCCAACACGGAATAAATGCCAGCTGTCCGGATGGGCGTACTCTGTTCATTTCATTTTATTTCATCATGTATGTACGTATGTATTTTGCAAGGATCGACAATATTCATTCTTCATTGAGAAAGCAAGGAAAAAACGATCAACGTTCGAACAATCGTGAAAGAAAAAATTTCTTCTAAATAACCAGTAAAGTAAATCTTGCTCATTTCCCGTTTTCCCTGTCTTGTCATAAAAAATCTAGAAAAGCTTTTGCATTATTTATTTTATTTTCGCTTTCGCATGAAAGAAAAATCGGATGTTCAGCTGTGCCAAGAAAACAAGATGGAAAGCGAGGAGATTTACATTTAGCTGATTGTACTTGTTTACTCTCAGCAGACTGAACATGTCGAGCGAGCAGAAACGTAAGATCATAGCGTAGGGAAAGGGCTTAATCTTTAATGAGTTATTTGGATGAGATGATGAGCAACGCAATCCCCGTCTTTTTCCTTTCCATCTTCATATTTCTAGCGATGGGTTCATTCGATCTGATTGTAAGTGTTCAGCTCGTGTCTTGAGTAATAATAATAACCCATTCCATGGCGAAAAATGTTAATGTGAGCGCGCCTGGAAAAAATGAGTGGATGACGCTGATGAGAAAAACGTCACCTCTTTATGGATGCGATGTTACATTACATAATAAAAGAAACGAGCGCGGAACAAATACAAAGCCGAAGCTCATCATCAGGATCGTGATCTAGTCTTAGAAGATGAAAAAATGCTAATGGCGCATCTTGGCATGCATCAGTTTGATTACCTAAATAGGAGGAAAAGAAAGTGTTTGCATTCACTTCGAGGTATCGTCTCTTCTACTAAGTGGCGTTTACACAAGCAAAATGACCGGGAGCCGCGTTTATTTTTTTACTTTACTTAAGTGTTCGCTGGATCTTTGTTGGATGAAGCCAAGGTTTTCATAATGTTATGAAATTATAGATGAAGACGGAGAGCAGCGGAGAATAAAGAAAATGAGCGGAGTTTTCTCGCAGCTCTTTTCTTTTTTCTCTGCTCCGCTGAGTGAGTGACTGAGTAAAAGAATGAAAAGAAATGGTGTTTAAGGAGCTTTTCTAACCATTTTATTATTACAGCTTTTAGGCAATAAAAGCCAGGATAAAGTGAGAGACGCTGAGTTAAGTTATTATGTTAGTTAAGAGAGAAAAGAAAAGTTGATTGTTTAATTTTTTTAAGTCCGCACTTTCCCTCTGCTTTCACTCGCTCATTTTTTGTTTGCTTTCTTTCTATGTAGCGAGAGTTGCGTAAACATGGGGGAAAGATATTTTTCTCCGCACTATGTACATAGACTCAGAGTGACTTTCACTTCGCCATTCTTTTCAAAGGAAACTTAATTATTGACACAAAGAGTCACTCAACGTCTGGCTGCATTAAGTTAGTCAAAAGGAAGACGTAAAATTGTAACATTTTGGTTTCCTCACAGGTTGCATTAAAAATTCCGGCTACTTAAATAAAGACACTACAGCTTTAGTCCTGGACTTGTTCGTTCATCTCATCATCATTACCGTTAGCAGCGTTATTAACATCATTATCATGATCATTATGAAGATAATTTTTGAAAGTGGTAAAAAATTCTCACTTGAATCTCTTGACGAGTCTTGATAATAAAGTTGAGCCTGGAAGAGATCTCTTTGTTGTCCCTCAGCCCCTGTCGCTTCGCAATGGCCAAGGTGGCTTCCAAGTCGTCTAGGTCCCACTCCAAGCTCCGCAGTCCATTTCGCAGCTGAGAGGCGACCCACTCGGACACCTCGTTCGACCCCTGGCAATTCTCCGACCAGTGCTGGAACAACTCCCTTGTCCGCCCCAGCGCTTTGCACACTTCACTACAAAAACAGAAAATTATTAATTATTATTACGAGCTCCAGTTTACTTTTATTTTTATGTTGCGCTGTCTTATCATTAACGGCAAAGCATCATCATCCCATTTTTTCCCATTTTCTTTTTTATTCACCGCCCATCGATATTATGATATTGTTATTGGCGCCTTCTCGTCATGGCCCTAAAGAACTCTCGTCTTTTCCACTTTCATTTCATTTCCGCTGCGAAAAACCGAAAGACAATGAGAAAGTGTTTTTCTCGCTCGCCCTTCCTTCCCAACTAATACAAACAAGACATTTTTTCACGGCCAAATGCTCATAATAACCAGTAGTAAACAACGGGGAGCCACGTCGCCGATAATAACGAAACGATCGTATTTTTTTTCACTCCGCGTAATAAACGTAACGTTACGACATCATCAAAAGAAAAAAGGCGTAGGTAATTCGATTTTATTATCGGGCTGATTTTTTATGAAGCTACTTATTTTCACGGGGAAAATGTTCAAAGCAAATTGATGGCTTTTCAGAGTGTTTCACTTTCATAGTTTTTTTTTTCACGGGAAAAACGAAACGACGGAGCAAATGAAATGAACAAGATATTTTGCCTTCTCTTAAAAACTGAGCTGGCCACATGGGCAAAATAATAAATGAGAAGGTGATGGATGATGGCTGGGAGTTGGGGGTTGTGAGTATTAAGGCGAAAAGTTTCAATTGTTTTCAAGGCCACTTAGTAACAAGCAGACGAGCCTAAAATAATCAATGGATGTGGATAATGTGCATAGTGTTCCCAGAAAACGGTCTCGGTACCTGAACTCAACTCAGTGAAGACCACAGTGACCACACCTTGACTTTCACTGAAACGGAAGTGAATTTGTATTTTTTGTAATGGGAAACGAACTTTTCCTGGAAAAACTTTTTTTAGTATTTTTGTTTGTTTGTTTTTGTTTTCAGTTGCAGAGGTGAAATTTGACCACGACGATACATACGTGAGCGAGAAATTGAGCAGCTGATGATGAAAAACGGAAAGGCAATAGAGAAAATAAATAAAGTAGGAACTTGCTATTTTCTCATTTTTATACATAAATAAATAAATAAATGAGGCATGGATTTATTTATGGATTTTCCTGTTTCACATGGCTGAATGGAGATGAGGAGAATTAGCCCATTTTCTTCATGGATTTTTCTAAGGTCAAAGGAGTCCTGTGGTTCCCCCAAGTGGACTTTCTCCGTATTCTCTAACAGTATGCTTGAGTTTTAACAGTGTGAGTGAGTGAGTAGAAATATAAGGAAGAGAAAAGTGGAGCAGGGAACGGGCGCACGCGATTTATTTATGAAATTGCTTAACTTCACTTAAGCCTCGCTTAGCTTTCCTTCTTAACACTTTTTGAAGGCTGCTTTTAAGCTTTTTACATTACACACCGGCGTAGTCATAGCCAGCTTTAGTGGGCTTAGCTTTAGCTCACTCTGCTTAGTTAAATAAATCAGCTCATCCTGCTGAATAAATGTCTCCCCAGCTTCCACTTCCAGCGCTTTAACTCGCTTTCTCTCAAGTGAAAGGAAATACAGGGGAATAAAAGGGTACTCAAGTGGAAAATTTGGAGTGTGTCATTGGTGCCATGGCACATGACGAACAATGGTCATCAGAGAAAAGAAGACAACTGAAATATGCCAGTTTCTGCTTTCCCTTTTTTAAACCCAACTTGGCATAAAATGGGAATAAAATAGGAGTGCAAAGACAATGAAAATGCAGAGTCCTTAGCTTCCTCTCACACTCCACTCATCTCAATGTGTTTGGGAATGAATTACATTGCTGGCGATGCCGACCTAAGCTTCTTCATATCTTTTGCAATGATGCCTTCAGTCACTGGAATATTCCCTTTGTTTTCACTTTTTTCCCTGCATTGTGCAGTCGTTGCTACAAAACGCCAGTGGAATAATAAAAGACAATGTTCATTGATCACGCGGACGCATGGCTGATGACTGCATAAAATAAATTGATTTCTTTCCAGATGAGAGAAACAAAAGATGTTAGGTAAATTCTATTGCCCTCCTTAGATCGAATTTCTTGGAGAAAAAATAGGAAAATGAGAAAGAAAAGAAAGAAAGAGGAGGATTCTCATTTTGACTTGTAACATGGAGCTAACGGGATTGGAAGACGAAGACGAAGTGGAGGAAGCCATCAAGTCATCCATCAAAGCGTCAGAGAAGCGAAGGGAAATTGCAAGTTGTGTCTGGCTCGAGTGTTTCTCTGCTGACTCTCATTTTCTCGAGCTGAATATCAAAATGGTTGCTGAAGCTGAAGGCGTTGAGCGTAACAACACAGCAAAATAAGAGAAAATAAACGAAAATGAAATAAAAAAGTGGACGAAGCGAGTCGATGAGATGAAGAAAAAATGAATGAAATGAAAAGAAAATGAAAGAAAATAAAGACTGCAGTTGGATTGGGCAATCCATAAAAAAGTCTTGCAAAGTCGAAGCTACACACTAATCCAGAGAAATAGAGCCTGTTAAAAAAAGGCTCTCCTGTCTAATCCAATATCTCTCAAGCATTCTCCAATCAATACTTTCTCATTCTGGACACTGCTCCAGAATACAAACTTCCTTTTTAACTTTTAGCTCGAGTTTGATATCAGAGAATTCTCAAAATACTCAAATACATCTCCATTTGCTCTCCCATCCCAATTCCCATTTCTCTTCTAGCACAAAAACCCTGAATCTACCTTTAAACAACTTTTTCTCTCTTTGCCTCACTCTGGTGTTCCAGCAGAGAAAAAATCGAGTCGTCTGCTAGTGGCAGGTTGTGGAAAAATAACCGTTATTATTAGGATGAAAAAGGGGAAAAGTCAACGCCATCGCCTGATCCTGATCATCATCAATATCAAGATCAAATGAAAAAGCGTCGTTTCGCTACTCTGAATGACCAGCAAAAAGAAAGAAAAGAAATACACAACTTTTCTTTACTAAGACACATTTACAAAAATAAAAATTGCCGTCAGTCTCAAAATCGGCACCAGTGGCGTCAGCGGCGTGCCATGGCGTGGTGTCGGTTGGTGTGGACTGGCATCACACGTCACGATCACGACGGTCATTTAGCAGAAACCGATTATTATCCATTTTGCCATGAGTCACGTCCTTTCATGCGGATCCACATCCAGAAAGAATTTTCTCCTGATTTTCTCTTGAAACGGAAAAATGTGAAGTGAAGAGTGAATTGGACCGTGAGAACGTTCTCGCCTCTTGCCTTCTTCTCTGACTTCATGGAGAAAAGAAAGAAAAGAAAATGGCGTTCGAAATGGGAAACCAAAGCAAATGCGTTTTTCTTTTCCCGTTTATCATCATTATCCGTCTTAGCTTTGTGAGAGAGGACCACCAACATTGTCTTACATTAAATTGCATTGCATTGTGTAGTATAGCATAACATAACGACTGGTGGCCATGTACATGAAAAGAAACGGACGAGAGGATGGGAGAGAGATGGGCAAGGGGAAATAAATGAAACGAAATGAAGTGAAAGGAATTGTTCCTCGTGGAAGTCATTCATTCATTTATTCATATTATTGACGTCCGTGTTGATTTTATTGATTAATCTGGTGGAGCACTGGCAAAATGGGCTGGACCTATCTCCGTCCACTGATGGATGGATGGACGAATGCAAGCAAACATGCAAGCAAGCATGAATGATATGACGCTCGTTGTTCCTGCTCCACTCAATTCTACTCAAGTGAAAGTCAACTCACTAAAGTCTGAGTCTGAGAGTGCATTTCAAAAACATGCATATGACAAAAAGAAAAATTAATGGCATTTGCCATTACAGAAGAGCAAGTCAAATTCCATTTGCTCCCCTCACTGTGTAAATCTCAATTTGCGCTTCCCTTTTCCATTCATTTCAATATCGCTCAAACTCGGGTTTTTGTTTTCCCTCTTCCAAGTCAACTCTGCTTATTTCGACTAATCGGGACTGGGGGACTTTCTCCAGAGTTTGAGTTAAAAAACGAGAAGAAATATGAGGTAGAGGCAGAGTTCTGTTTTTGGATGGTGAAAGCTTTCATTTAAATTATGCACGCACGTATGCAATCCACACTCCATACATTCATAACATGATTCTATGCTCATGAAGGACTGTGACCAGACCACACATGAAAAATCAATAAATGAAATCGCTTGCTTTTTCTCACGTCACGTCTCTTATCGGCCTTATCAAACATCTGTATCTGTCTATGACTCTGACCCTTCTTTTCTTTTCCACCAATTTCCATCTTGCTCCATTCATGCCTTTCTAGCACACAAATTTAATCCCATATTGAAAATTAGAAATGATTTATGTTTACGCTTCCCACATGCTTTCTTGTGAGAACTCACGCGAGTCTGAAACTGAAAGGGAAATCGAGCTGAACGCTGAAAATAAATACTTTTTTCACAGAGAAAGCAAAATGTGTTTAAAAGAAAGAGATTCAAAGGCTTTCTTTGAAAAAAAGACAATAAATAAAATGGGAAAAGATAATGATAATCCAGAGGTAATAGTAATAATTTCTGATGCCGTTGCCGTTATGGAAGACAGAGAAAAAGTAAATTACGATTATTATTATTAAGGATTTTGGGTGGTGGGAGAAAAAGGGGAAAGTTGACTCACTCTTTCACCACGATGAATGGATCGTCCAGAGACATATTACTTTTTTACGGTTTCCAGACTTTTCCTTTGCTCTCTGATGATGGCTGAGGTACCCGATGATAATGATGATTACGATGATGTTGATGTTCTTGGTGATGATGATGATGATGATGACGATGATAAAAGTCGTAGGTAGCGATTATTAAGATAGAGCGATGTTCGCCTTTCCAAGTAAGACTTGGAAGCAGGGAAATTTTTAATCCTCTGGGAAAGTAAAGTCGAAGGTCTTTTCCTCTTTTATTATTCTGCTAATCCTAGGAATTTTCAGTAGGTATTTTTACTGCTGCTCTGCTCCAGAAAATGAGTCAGTGGAAAATATTGGAGCTGTGTCTGACGATAATCCCAAATGGATCGAATGAATGGATGGATGGATAAATGAAGAGTCTCTTCCAGACTTTACAGCTTTCTCCGTAAAAAATATTTAATGGTAATCTTTTAGTTTTTGGCTCACTTTAACTTTTACTGTACCTAACGGTCTTGGACAACTTTAGAGTAAAAGAAAGAAATGAGCTTTTTGGTGAGATTGTTGCTTTGTAATATTGGACTTGGAGAGGGACGAGAGGAAAAGCTGAGTGCGCTTTCTTTGAGATTTTTTATAGTTTTTTCTATTTGTGTTGAAATAGAAAGCCCACCCGAGGTTTTTGTGACTGTGTTGGTTACGTAAGTAAGGCGGAAGGATTTTTTTGTTGAAACAAAATGGAGAAAGTTGTGTATGTTTGTGTACTGGAAAGATTATCTGTGTCGCGCTATAATTTTTTACGCTCGATCTCGTGTCATTGTGTCACTCTGCGAGTTCGACACGATAAAGTCATTTTTATCTTGTGGAGTTACGTTACAGTTTACAGTTACAGTCAAAAGTGTCAACGAACTGCTCGCTTGAGTAATGCCGATGCTGATGGTCGAGATCACGAACGTGACAATGATGCACCTGAGCTTCGCTTTCACATCCACATCCACATCCACCGCATGCACCACGACCACTCTGTCTCATTTTTAGGTCCGTCTGTATAAAAAAATAATCTTTTTTTCTCTATAACATTGGCACGTTCCAACAACAAGAAGAATGGAGAAAGGTAGCCGAGTATAAAGAAGTAAATTAGTTAATTAAATTTTAGTTAGTAGCCTTCGTATTAAAAGCGCTTGTGCTGGCTGCGTCCGACTCTTCAAACTGCGGGGCTGACGAAACCCATTGGGCGTAATGAAGAAAATTAGCGTCGTTACTCTGATTATTGCACAAGATGATTGTGGAAAACTGCCGGCTGTCGTTGTTCACCAACAATCCAGACATTTCCGCTTTCACTCTTTCACTTGTTTCTTCCCAACTTTCGCAATTCGGGGAAGGGAAAGTACAATGATTGCATACAGCTGCAGATGACGATGACGTTGATTGTGGGCACGGGAAACAAGTTGAAGTTGAAGTTGAAGTCATTGCCGACTTGATAGATTCTGCTGCGGTGCCATTGTAATTGCAGTGATAAGAATGAAAAAGTGAGTCGGGTGCATTGTCACAAACAGCACTGGACCAATCTGGCCAGAAGAGTATCATTTTCAGACTAAAGTAAAAAAAAGTTTTTCCTAAGAGTCCTTTTAAAGAGAAGATGCTTCGTTTCCGTTTTCCCTTATTCTAAACGGTTCAAGTGGATGTTTGGAAGCGACTCGTTGTTTTGTTGTGTCTGGATGCTGGGCCGCTTCTATGCAGCTGCTTTGCTCTGACACTGCGATTGCGATGTGATGGGTCGATAAGAATCAGCTTTTTTCTCGCTGGCGAAAAAACGGACTTCATTTGCATTGCTAATTCTCAACTTACATTATCATAGAACAACAACAACAAGAAAGTGAAACACTGATGTGAAATGAAAAAAAAAACTTTCTCTTTTTACTGTTTATTTATTTTTCTCGAATTCCTTCATTCCTTTTCTACCATGTTTCGTTTCGATTTTTATTCGCTTTTATTATAAGTTTCCTCCTCCGCCCACTGCAACTTTTCTTGTTTATTTATTTCAGCTTTCCTTCCACTCGTTTCATTTTCTTTAGGTTCTAATCAAGAATTTTGCGCGTGAAATGATTTCATTTCAATGTTATTATCCTCTCTATTTCTGAGTAGGCGTAGGAAGGAGAAAATTGAATTAATGAGGAGTGGGCTGGAAATGATTTTTGTGTGTGTGTTTGAGTGCAGCTGAAATTTTCGTCGGATGTGCTTCAGACTCTATTTCAGAAATTTCGATAGATTAGCTCAGCCTCATTGCATCTTGTATTTCATTATTATTTTATTATATTATTTGGGAAAGTCTTTCTTTGTTATCGTCATCAAAAATGTTTTGTTATTCTGTCCGTTCACTCACTTCACCAAAACTGAAACGCTGCCACTTTCACTTTTGTCTGCGGCTGACTGTGACAAAAGTAGAGAAATAAAGATAAAAATAATAGTAAAAATGAAAACTAAACAAACCCTGAGCCACTTTCACTTTTCTCCTGTAGTGGACCACTCAAGTTTAGTCAAGTTAAATCGTTGCACCTGGCTTAAAATAAGGAAATAAACGGAAGAAAATAAATGTGGTAATAAAAAATGTCAAACGGAGACTGCCTCAACTCAACTGAATGAGTTGGATCGGGCAGGAAGTACACGAGTAAGGAGATTTCATTTCCCTCTGCTTGCTTCGTAAGAGACACTCGCTGACACACGATATAAAGGAAAACAAGTCTGAAAGTATTGGTATCGGCGCTAACGTGTTTTTTCAGGTGAGTCACTCACATAACATTGAAAACACACGGTGTAAGAGAAACAGCAACGTTTGTTACGACTTACTTCAGTTCAGGTGTTTTCGCACACAAAAATTCTGTTTTTGACTATTTTTTTCTATCAGTCAGACGATGTTTGGAACTGTGAGTTGAGACAGGTTACACAACACGAGATAACAGAAGACAGGAGAACATTCAAGCCTTGAAATAGTATTAGGAAAAACGAGGCTGATGATAACCGTAAGAGTAATTTGCGTGAGTCAGTGAGTGAAAGGGGAAAGTCTGGTGGAGAGTGAGTGAGAGTGAGAGAGACGCCGAGTGTAGAGCAGCGTCAACCATTACGAACTGACTGACTGATGCAGAAATTCACTCGAGGCAAAGGCAAGCAAAGCTTAACTAAACTCAGTCAGACCCAGCTTTCTTTTCCATGGCTCGGCTACACACAAAAAAGATAGATGGACTCTCTCGCAGTGGAAGAGAAAGGAAAGATATTGACAGGATGGCTGCACCAAGCTGACTGTGCAGCACAAGGGGAAAATGGCAGGGCTGAGAGAGACGAGAGAGAAATGGTGCACGCACCTTGTACATTTTACTTTGCACGGCAAACCTTACTTTTCATGTTGTCGTCGTAGTCGTTTCGCTCTCCTTTACTCACTCAGCTTTCCTCCAAATACCTACCTATATTATTTTATACCAAGTACGAGGGGTTTTCAGCCAACTTTTAGGGCAGTTTTATTCGAACCGGGTACTGAAGTAAAAAGAAACCGCCTTATCAGAAGGAAAGTGCCTGAATTAATTAACTTTGAATTTTTGAGATAAGCTATTCATGTTTGTTTCTAATTGTAAGATTTTATAATGATTTTTGAAGGTGTATATTTTGAGAAAACGCTCCTCGTAAGAGCTTGCTTGTAATAAAGCAGAGTTTGGCTTGCTTCGCTTAGCGTTAACGTTCCTTTCTTTATATTCAGTCAGAACTCATTTCACTGCAGTTATTTAAATACATACACACAGCCTTTATTGTTGCTTTGCTCCAACTCCAGTTCCACTCTCACATGCAACGACATGGAGTAGATTATGGAATAGTAGCAGCGTGCTTGATTTCATTTTCTATACGGCCAGCATCCGCATGATATGAAAATAATGGAAAAGAATGGAGTAGAAAGTCTTGTGTTCTCGTAGTCACTCCATGCTTTTACTCCAACAGAAGTAAAAGCCCGGAACAGAACGTGGCTAGGATATTTGGAGACAAAGTTTCATTCTGCTGCTATGTTAGAAAATTGTGCTACACAAAGATTTCAATGTTCGTTCATCTTCACTTGAGCTCAACAATGTTTCATTTTATTTTATTTTCCTCGAGAAACGGAAGAAAGTTGGAAGGGAGGAGAGGATGCGGGAACGAGTGGCTCCTTGCTACAATACTGCTACATTCGCACTGCATGATGATGCATGCAGGTTACAGTAGCACATTTCTTTCCCATCATTTTTAAATGGATGAGATGAGTGAGAGGAGAAATGAAAGGAGAGCAGAGAAAGGATTACCACTTTCCTTTCTCTATATTCCAGTCTACTCGTGCCAAGAAGATTGTGTCGGGAAAGAATAGAAACTCTGCTGCTGTTGCTATATTGTTGTGGGTTCAGCTCCAAGATGCTGAAGAAAATAATAAGAAAAACGCATGTACAATTTAACTAGTCTGGCTGGGCTCGAATGCATTCAACTGACTGAGTGAGTGCATGAAAGCAACGAACGGAGAAAAATTATAAGCACAGGCCACTATACTTACTTAATTACGCTAAAACCCATTTTCTCAATTACTTTTTCACCGAAAGGAAAACGTTTTTAGGAAGGAAGTGAAAGAAGAAAAATAATTGGTCCAAAAATTGCACAATTCCTTTCACATCTGCCTAATTACTTTTATCTCTTGTATTTCATATGTAAGACGTTCCAAAAAATCTCTACTTAAATAAAAGATAAAAGAAAATGCAGGATTTGCATACACAACTAAACTCGACTAGCTACATATAATAAATACGTGTGTACTTACTTATGTACGTTATGTGAGCATCCATTTTCTCCGCTTCTGAGGAAAATATTTTCCGAGCTACAAAGATAGAGAACGGAATCCGATATCTGAAATCTTTGTGTAGAGAATTTAAGGAGGATTGAAATCCGAGAGATAAAAAGATGCGGGATCTCTCGATAAACTCTTTTTGATTCCCCTCTGACAAAAATTGTGCATGCATTGCAAAGTAGGGTTGGGAATAACACTGAAAATAATAATGGAGTAGCGACTCAACGTAAGATAATTGTGCCTATTTGTAAACTCGTCGTAACTTTCTATAACTTATAGAAGTCCATGTAGGAATCTTATGGGATCTATAGAAGAACTCTTACATGTTATTAAGGCGATGCGTTGACGAAAAAGAAAAGTCCCCCCTTTTAGACTGGAAGAGAAGAAAAATGTTTCCCCGCTTCGTCTTACAGCCACATTGTTGTACCTTTAAGCATATTTATTAAAGAGTGGAGTGCAGTGGAGGCATTCATTGCAGTGTGGTCCCAAGAACAGGGATCACATCGGAACGCAACGGTCGGGTACAACAAAAGCAAAAATAAAAATGAAAAGCAACTGCATGGTAATGGCATGAATCACGCACTCACACTTTCCTTTGCTTTTGTTCCCCGCTCCTTTTTCTCCAGCGGTTGCTTCTCCAGCCTAGAAAGTATCTTTTTTTTCTCCAGGAGCTGCGAGTGGAGGAGGCCCCTCTCAAATTTTCTCAGGCTTTGCATGCAACTCCCTTCACGTGTCTTGATGGAACGTAACATGGTCATTGGTGCATTTGTATGCATTGCTTGAGAGATAGTGTGGAAATGAAGAAGGGAAAGGGAAAAGTATCGAGAAATGCCGAGGCCGAATGAGGGGAAAACCAGAGAGAGCGAGCAGCTGAGCTTAGTTTGGTTGAAGTTGAGCTTTTTCTTTCCTACGGCTTCAGCTCGTTCCCGCATGCAGCAAAAGCAAAGCGAAACTCTTTCACTCACTTGGTTCCCCTCTTTGGGTTTTTCTTCCATCGTAAATGTAAATCTCCTTCTAGAAGAGAGAAAGAGAAAATTATTCCTTGCTAGCGTAGTTCTTACCTGCTTCGGTTGAGACGAGAAGAATATTATGCAAATAAGCGGTGAAAAAAGCAGTGTACAACGACACTGAAACATGCTCTCTTGAAGCTGCATGGAAAAAATCCCTCTGAGGATTTTACCTTGTCAACACTCGCTTGCAAACTTAGGCTGCACAAAATGCTCCGCTCACATAACGATTACGAAAGGAAACGTTTTTCCAATCTCCTCCTAAAATAAAACTCAAGTGTGATCGTAATACGGAGAAAGTCCTGAGTTGAGTACATTCAATTTTCCTAAGATATAGTTTCCTCCTTTGGCCTTTGAAATCGTTTCCAGCAGCGTATCGGTCAAAAATGAAATAAGTGAGCGATTTTCATCCCAAATAAAATACTCTTTTCCTCTGCAGCCATAAATACAAAATGTGGGTAAAGAAAGGGAATATTTATCTGCCTTTGCAAACACTCATCGTTTCTTTATTTCCTTGCCTTAGCCTTCGCAAACTATCCATTTTATTTATTCATTTTATTTATTTATTTGAAGAGAGCAAAGGAATTTTGTTTGCTGTCATGGAGTGACTGAGTAAAATTGAAAAGAGCTTTGGTAAGAGTAAGAGTTGATTTAGAAAATAAACAAGGATTTGTTTTCCCTTTAGTTCCTTCATCCCCGAAATAAAAATCTTTTTTCTCTTTTAAGTTACTCTCTACCACAGAGAAAAGGGAATTTTCAAAGCGGAGAAAGCGAATGGAAATTAAATGGGATAAATGCAAAATTTTCAAGAAAAGTCGGAGAAAGTGAGAAGTGAGTGAGTCAAATCCATGTTGAGAATGTTTTTAAGCTTATTATAGAAAATGAGGTAAAAGTAAAAACAATAATAACATGGCCAGAAAGCCTTAAATATTTGTGTCCACGTCTGCAGCCCGAGATGAAAGTGAATTTCTCCTGAAACTTGTATTTTCTCTGTTCTTTGAGTAAACTAAAAAAGAAAGTTGATGATATTAAAGACGCAAAATAAGATTCTAGTTGGTTTCATGGACGCTCTTTTTTGCTTACGCATACATACAAGAAAAATCCTATTACCTTTAACGCATCCTGCTTTGCCTTTACTCATGCCACGAGGAGAATGAGCGATGTCTTCTGATGTGATGTGATGTGCTGCATCTTCTGCTTTCTTTCTTTTCTCTTCTGTCTGTTCATTTAAAAAAAAATGGGATGCAAAAACAAAAGTGGAAGACTAATAAAAAAGAGCAGGGTTTTTTGTCGCTTTTACTTATCTGGCAACTACCAGACATAAATAAGGTAACATAACACTCACGCTTTTTCATGACTCGTGTGTGTGTAATCTGAGTTCTTCTGTGAAATGTTCTTATGTACATAAGAGAAAACTCTTTACTCACTTCAACTCAACTTTCTTTATCAACACAGCAGCATCCTGAAAATGGACGGGTGAAAGAATAACAAAGCCATAACAAAAGTGGAACGTTTTCTTTATATAAGTAAAGTAAAGTAAACGCACAAAAAAAGTAATAGAAGGAAATTGGGCAAACGGGAACGGCCTTGGTTCTCTTTTTTCTCCGTGTTGCCTTGTATCAAATTTTGAGAGACAAAAAAACAGGATGTGTGGAGGAGGAGGAGGCTGGAAAGATACATATTGCATGCTCTGCAAGCCATTCTCTTATTTAATGATGGCAAGGACGCGAAAATAACACAAGCTTTTTTATGGAGCATCTCATGGAAATGAAGAGAAATGATAAGAAAAAATCCCTGATACTATTTATGTACATACTTTATGCTCTTGCTTCCATTTTTTTCATGTGTGTGAAAATTAAGATAAGAGAGAACAAGGGAAATAAAAATAAAAGAGCTTTGTTTTTTTCTTCAGGAAAAGTCCGCTCTGGAATTATTATTAACTTGACTCAATTCTTTTTTTGACTTGTGCCAAAAACAATGAAATGAAATTGTACAGGGATGTGGTGTAGTTTCCAATTATATAACAAAAGAGTATATATATATAGTTTAAGTTTTGTAGCGTGATATTTATTTGGACAGCAGCTTTCTATAGAACTTTATCTTTTAGAAGAAAAAAAATATTATTGACTGAAGCTCGGCAAATGTTCCAAGGCGGTCCAGAACTGGAGCCTTTTTTTCAGCGACTCGCTCATTTCCTTCATTCCAGAGAGTTCTTGGATATTCTCGAACCGCATCAAATTGTAGCTTCCGGGCGTACCACTGTTGACAGGTGTCCACGTTTTGTTATTGAACGTCATTCTTGTCCTTTAAGTACATACAATAACAAATTAATTTAAACAATTACTAAAGTACTCTAAAATAAACAATAAATATTAAAATGAAATAAAATAGAAACAAAAAAGGGCAATTAAATTGTAAAACTCACTCATCTATGGCGAACTGAACCCAAACATTGACCAGCTCCTTGGACATCGCGTAGTCCTTCGTGTTCTCTTTGATTTTCAAATCGGGATACTTAAAAAGCAGCAGAGTCTCGTCACCGAAGCAAACGCCTACAATTTAACCAAAACGACCTTCATTACATACATTAAGAAAAAGCCGGAAATTTACCGCCCACACCCACCTAAATGCTTCGGAGCCTGAATCTTCCTTCCCAGAATGTTGGTCTTGAACCAGTTCTTCACTTTCTTCATGGCTGGCGCAGGTTCCTTTGATTTTCCAGTGTAAACGTCCAGCATCGTGTGCTGACCTTCGTATCTGTTCTCGTAGGCGTAAATGCGGGACGACGACTGCTGCATTCTTACAGCTTCAAAGATAGGCCACACGAAGAAGCGATCGGTGAAAATGTTTGTGAAGCTTTTGAACTGTTCCTCGAAATCAATGGTGACGTCATCATCCTCCTCCACTAGTGGCACCGAATGGAGGTGGGAGTGCGGTGGTGGTGGAGTTGTTGTCGGTGGTGATGTAAGAGTGGGGTAAATCGTGAGACCGCCGCCGCCGTGTAGCTGAGGTGGACCTCGAACTCCAGATGATGACGATAAAGATGATGGTGGCTGTTGGTGAGCGGCTGGCGGCGGTGTTGTTGATGCTGTGGTTGTCTCGTTCAGATCAAACTCGTAATCCCTTCCAGACAAGTAGAACTTTTTAATCCGCTTTGTCAAATCTGTTCGTGATCTGGGGTAGCTGAGCAGTTGTGGCGACACATCGTCCCAGTTCTCCTCCACAAAACTCACCATCGACTTATCGTTCAAAATCACTGTTCTCACCATACAAACAAGAGCAAATTACTTTTTTGTTTACTCAGGCTTAAAGATTAAAGAACAAAGCACTTTACCACCGGTCGTAGCCAGTCCTTCCTGGACGTTGAATCCCACCATCCAGGGAATTTTCGCCTGGCGTCCACTCATCATCATGGTGAAAGGATGCTCAGTCATGAAGGGCAGCTCATTTGTGTCATTGTAGAACTTGAGAGGTCTCTCGATCGTTGGAATGAACAGGGAAAGTGGATTACGGAATGTGGTCTGGAAAATGCATCATTCTGCTTTTAGAAAGCTAAGGCGATGAAAACAGATTTATTTTCAAATTTGCCTTCTTACAAATGCCTCCTCATGAACCTCCGCGATTTTCTTTGCCTTCACACTCCTAAGACACTGGACAAGTACGGTGGAGTTGCTGAGAACATCTTCCAGTTTCCAGGTTCCAGTGGAATTATCCATTTTGTTTAGGACTTCGTCACACTTGAGCTTCCTCGCAAGACGCTGAGCGGCTTCCAGGGGACGCGTTTGGACCGACTTGTACGTGAGAGCGGTGCCGCTTTGCGAAATGGCCTTCTTGAAAAGACCCTTTGCCATCGGGGACATCATTAAAAGCTGGACGGAAATTGCGCCACTTCCTTGGCCAAACAAGGTCACTCTTCTGGGGTCACCTCCGAACTTCCGGATATTTTCCTGTACCCAAGTCAATGCCATCACTTGGTCCTTGAGACCGGCGTTTCCGTTTGCAGCTGTGTCGTCAGTGCTTAAAAATCCTAAAAATCCAAAAAAAAATCTTTACAATTAAATAATGTAATGAGATTCATTTAATACTTAATTATAGTATTTATTCACCGAATGCTCCCAGGCGGTAATTAAATGTCACAACGACCACGTCATTATCCATGAAGTAGTGTCCCCTGTAGATTTCCGATGTTCCCGTCATGAAGTCTCCACCATGGACGTAGACCATAACAGGAAGAAGTCGTTTGCTAATCCCGTCCGCTATTTTAGGAGTGAACACATTTACGAAAAGGCAGTCCTCGTTTCCGTCCACCTCCTTCTCGTAGGTACTCCATTGGATGCACTTTTTCCCATAATCCTCTCCATCCCATGTTCCACTCCAATTGTCCGGTTTCTGAGGTGCCTCAAATCTCAGGTCACCCAGGGGCGCCTTTGCATAGGGAATTCCGCGATAAGCGAAAAAGTCGCGGTCGTCCCGTGACTCCTTTTCCTCGCCCTTCACCTTTCCATTCGCAACTTCCACCACTGGAGCATCCCCTGCAAGGGAAGGGTCGACTAGGGCAAGGATAAGTAGGAAAATGGGGACAGTTAAGAATTTCATGTTGAAATTTAAAAAAAAATCATAAACTAAAAAAATTAAAATTAAAGTTTGTCCTGCCAAACCGCCATCACGACTCAGACTAATCACAGAAACTGTGTATGCATTTCGAGTCGAATGGAAAAGTTGAGATTCCAGATTAGAATGAGACCAGCTGCACAAGCTGCATGTAGGTAACGTAACCATAATTAACAAACAAACCTTTCGGCCAGATAATGCCACCTTATCAGAACGAACGTCATCTTCTTTAATCGTCTTAAAAATAACACAACAAGGATAACATAAGGTACTTTTTATCTTAATTCTACAACTCTGATATCATACATTTTATTATACATCACAATTTTCTTTCTGAGAAATTCATTTACGTAAATACGTTCGAAGTAAGTAGGTATTATATTGCCTTTTCAACTACAAACGTTTTTTAAACTATTTTTTTTGTTTCATATAGCACACAAAATTAATAAATTTAATGAACTCTTAATTTAATCCTTTGTACGTGCAACCACTTTTTTCTATTACAGAAAATCACAGATGGTTTTCAATCTCATTCATTGCTCACGGCGGCATGGTAATGGTAAACGGTATTATTTAATTAATTAGAACCTAACTTAACCTATTGTATATGGGATACCTAATTAACATTGGCTATTTAAATAAGGTTGCTTCTTATTCTCGCTTTGTCGCTTTTCTATTCAAATTGAAAGCAGTGGAACGAACTGATTTCATTTGGAAAGATTAAAATAGAGAAAAAGTTCAGTCTGCAACAACTAAATTTAGATTATATTGTAAAAGAGGTATTTAGTATTTACCAGAATAAAAATCGCACGTTCGCAGAAATGCCTTTGAGCTTGAGCTTAACTGAACTGATTTTATTGGTATTTCCATGGAAGGTTTAACCTGTCCCAGAACGCCATTCTTTCCGCGAAAGGCTCAGGAATGAGCGGACTCTTTGTACTTGACGGATCACTGCCGATGTGCATGTAGGTCAGATTTGGATGTGCGTCTCCAGAGGATGGAGTGATTGGTGCCCAGGGCGTGTCTCGGAATGTGAGTTGGGTTCTGTAGAAAAAAACAATTACATAATGTAAAAAGGTAATTTAGGAAAATTATTATTATCTCTGCTTAATGAATAAATCTGCGTGCATACTCATCGTAAGCAAACTGGACAAAAGTTTGAATGGTCAGTCTTGAAAGTTCATAGTCCTTCTGGCCCACGTCGATGTAGGTCATGGGGAAGTTGTAGAGGAGGACGAGCTCATCCCCGTGGCAGCTCCCCAGATGAACTGGCTTCACCCCGCGGACAAACTTGTTCCACCATTCGATGGCCAATTTGTAGCCAATCTGTGTCCACAATGGGAACGGTGGCTTCAGGTCGTAGAAAAAGGTCAGACCTCGTTCCAAAGGATAGCTGAAGTAGTAGAGGTAGACCGGCGAGAACTGCGACTGGATGCGAACGGTCTCTCGCGTGGAGTGGATGTACCAACGGTCTGAAAACACGTTCGTCAGATTGCGGAACTCCTTCCAAAAGTCCAACGAAGTTCCCTTGCCGTTGTCTTTGTTGCCTCCGCTGCCTCCTCCAAAGTAGAATCGGGTAATTTTGCTGGTAACATTTCGATGCGCTTTGTTGTACGAGAAGAAAACTGGTGCGAGATCTTCCCAGGAGGTGCCGACTTTTTCGGCGAGCGGTGGGTTATAATACATTCCTATTATAAATCATTTATAATTATAATCACTCTTTTATAAAATTCACTAAGCAAATTCAAATCTAGTACAATGTAACTGAACTCACTAGCGGTGGCCAATAGACCCTCGTCTGAATTCACTCCTGTGAGCAATGGCACGCGGTGACCCCTTCCATCCTTCAAAATGTCGTAGGGATGCTCCGTAAGAAAGTACTGCGTCTTCTTACCCTTTGTCACGACCTCTACTGATGGGGCAAAGATTTTCTTGGGGCTCATTATGGGCGTCTGAAATAAAATAATAATCATTAAATACACTGATTAATTAGCAATCATAATTAAGTAATTTTTATGTTTGTACATACATCCAAAGCGTCCTTGTGAGCCTTAACGAGTATCTCACTGTCCAATGTCTTTAAACACTCCACCATTCCTGTGGAATTGTCAACGGGACAGCCAACAGTTTTCGCGAAGTGGATGGACTGACCCTTGGAGTCGTTTACGAGTGACCATGGCTTAATTGCAGTGCCACTGTTCATTATAGCCTTCTTGAAAAGTCCCTTTGACATTGGAGACAGCATGTGAAAGTGGACAGCAGCGGCGCCAGCGCTTTCTCCCCACAAAACCACCTTGTCCGGGTCACCTCCAAAATTTGCAATTTCTTTCTGAACAAACTTCAGCGCCATGACTTGATCCTTCAGGCCCATGTTTCCCAGAACTGTACCATCGCCCGTGTTCAGGAATCCGAATGAGTTCAGTCTGTAGTTAATCGTGACCAGCACGATGTATTCCTCCATGAGGTAGAGCGGTCCCATGTAGTTGCTACCTCCCGCCATGAAGTATCCACCGTGGACATACACGAAAACTGGCATCTTCCTCTTTTTCACTTCTTCAAGGTCACCGGAGTCCCCGGAAAACTTGGGGCAGAAGATGTTGAGAAAAAGACAGTTCTCACCACCCTCCACCTCGCCGTTGATGGAGTTGACGTGAAGACACATGGAACCGTACCGATTTGCTTTTAGAGTGCCCTCCCATTTCTCTGCCGGTTCTGGAGGCTAATTAATAAACTTGCAATTAAAATTAGCCTAACATAATTACAATATTAAAGATAATTATTAATTAACTAACTGACCTCATATCTTAGCTTTTTCAGAGGCGGCTTTGCGTAAGGTACTCCAAGGAACTTGAAGAATTTCCGGCCCTCCCTGCTCTTGCCGACGGTTCCCACTAGTTTACTTCCATTGGAAAGCGTCACCTCCGGAGTTTCTTCTGCATGCAGGAATCGAATAACGGCGTAGGCGGCCAGCACCACGAAAATTGAGGAAAGAAAGGCCTTTCGGGTCATGATTTAAAACTCAGATCACTTTTGATTCAAATCTGAACTTAGCTAACTCGATTTAAAAGATAAGTGTAGGATATTATGGCAAGGAAGTTGGCGTCGTCGGCAGTTAGCGCAAAGCTGGAATCTACATCGAAGACAGAAACGTGCTTACTCCATTTTCCCATCTTTTACTAAAATCAAAAACTGAACATTTTTTGAGCACACAGACAATTTTGAAAACAAATTAGTTTTATATCCAGCCCATCCTATCCTATCACTTCACAGGAAAATTAAAATTAAAATTCTTGAATTCTATCTATTTCTAATAATTCCTCGCACTTCACCCGTTCAGTTAGACAATGTACTTAAGTAGCAAGAGACGGTTATCAAATAAACGTCTGCTCATCACTCAGCTCACTTTCCGATTGTTGACCACACACAATAACAACAAACAAAACAGAAAAGTGTCTGTCCTTCCTTACACAAGTTAATGAGCATCAGCATCAAAGCAGCATCGATCCAGTATTTTTTCACATTACCAAAAAGTCAACTGTTGCATCTCTCTTGAATGTTCGCCTTACTCTCACTATTCTTTTGCTACCTTCATGGTTATGATTTGTAGCTCAAGGCTCAAGGCAATCGTCATGGTTTTGCATTCGCATGCTGTTTTGTTGCCGTGGAAAAATCCGAGAAGACAAAAATAACAAAGACAACGAAAATAGCATTTTCAAGCCATTTTAGTTAGCCAAGTTAGTCAGTAGCATTATAGCAAATAACAAGCATACAGCTGTAAATTACCTGTAAAGGATTAACAATGGTAATAAACCGTGATGATGAAAATCATGCGGCAAGCATTAAGCATAATTCACCGTTTGAGTGTGGCTCTGGACTATGGATTTTCCATAAGGATATATTGCTGGAGACTTAATAAGTCTGACTTATTTTTTATGCTGCTCTACTCCATCTTCAACGCTGGTCTCAAGTCTGGAATTCAAATTTCAATGCAATCTGCATAGTTTTCAGTTTCACTTTCTCAAATGGGATGATACTAATGATGAATGTTTTTTTGTATGGAGTCGAGTCGATTAGTAATTTGATTAAGCATTTTACAGTTAAAATGAGTTGCGTATTGCATGTATTTACTAAAATGTGCCGGCTCCTCTTACATTTGATTGTGTATTCAGATTCTGAATTTCAGAAAAAACGACAAAAAACGAAAGATACTAAAAACGCCCACTATTCTGTGTGTACTGTGTTTCACGCATCATTTATGCAGCACTTTTTAATTTATTTCGGGTACAATTTAATAAGTCTAAAAGTCTCCTGTCCTGTCCTCATCTTGTCTTTTGATAATAATATCACAGACGCGACAAAATTAAGCAAATCCAGCAGACTTGGTCTCAACTCATAATCATAATACACTCCAGGTAAAAATCACAGCTACTGCATCACTGCATCTTGCTTTTCTTTTGCTTCTCAAAACTCGAAAGGAAAAACATGCTCAATACATAATTAAAACAATTTGCATTTCCTCTTAAAAAGTGTTGCTGCGGGTAATTCATTCATTCATGAAAGTGTTGGTTATTATCATCACAGACCACCAATGACTTGAATTCATCATTCAAATGTCGTCTGTCTTTCCCAGACTGGTTCCATTTTAATTCTCATTAATGATCACACATTAATTACATTAAAGCTTTACCTGGATTTCACGGCTTGTATATGGATTTCCTTGATTCTCCTAAATTTTCATTCATTCAGTCGCTGACTGTTGTAGCATGAACTCCTAAGAAAAAAATCTCCAACTTCCAACAACTAAATCTTGTCTTAATTTTGGTTTCTCACCACAGTTATTTTTACCCATAAAAATGGACATCTTTCATAATTGTTTGTGCCCACAATGGCAGCAAGGTCTGAATTGCTGTGGTTGCTGTTTTGTTCCAAAGTGTCCACCGCCGGCCCATCAAAACTGGAGGGAATCCTTCTTGGTAGATCGGGGGTTTGGAATTGTTAATCTTGACCAAGGCTTTGGATACAACCAGGGTGCGCCTGTGTACACATTTGAAGAGATTCAACAACAACAACAACATCAACCTTTCGATTTATCTCGAAAGTATGAAAATGGATCGCCAACATCAACAACGATCGCATCGCCCCATTCGCAACAACTGAAGCGTGCTTGGGAAGATGAGCAGGAGTTTTTGATCGCCGCCCCCATCTACAGATTTCCTATGAATATGAACAAACAACGTAAAATAATCCAGGGAAAACGTCGGGTGCTTTCCGTTACTAACGGCGCAAGCCTTCCCTCGCCTAAGCCGCCCACTTCCGGTGACAACGTTACTGACAATTACTCAAAAAGTATCATCGTTGTTTCCTGTGGAATCGGGGTTGATGATCACTTCGAGAGATCCCTGGATCCCGAGACTTGGAGCCAACTGAAGCAGAGATTTTCGGCGCTATCACACCGTGACGGAAGTGGCAACGTTTCTGGGGACAGTGAGACGGAGTCTGGAGTTTGCTCTTCTTCAGCTCGGATTTCTTACGATTCCAGTAAGTATAAAATGACATTGTCGTTAACAATATTCATAATAATTTTTTCCATTAATGAGCAAGCATGCAAATTAGGTTCATTTTGAAATTATTCTTGTCCAAATTTCGCATTCAATTTTTTCCTTTGCTTCTCTTCTGATTTCAGTTGAAGAACACTTCGAAAAGTCGTTGGGTCCCGCTACCTGGGCGAAAGTTCTCAAGACGCAGAAGGAAACTGGAACAGGCATTGCTGAGACCCCGTAAACCCGTAAGAGAAAAATAATTTGGGGTGATAATAATTTTTACCCTTATAAATTGACTCCCCCGTTGTTTCATTGCATGTATTAGGTACGTTATCGTCCTGTTGAATTTTGTTATTTAAATATTATTTATTATGCATTTAAGAAAATGATCCCAGTTAGAACTTTTAAAGTGCTTTTGTCTCCTCCGTTATTTATCTCCGTACACATTCTCATGCATTCTTTAATGAACTATTTCTTGATTTTCTTGTTACTGATGATTTTTTTGAGTTGGAATAATAAACTAATAAAATCTAAACAGAGTAGATGAATGGTTTTTCGTGACATTTCATACTATGTAGACGCGAAGTTAAAGAAGCTATAAAAGAAACCTAGCGACAGACTGCATCACCTCTTGGTACAGTTGGTAAGTACTTGGCTACAAGCAAACAAAGGGAATGAAAGACTCGTGATAACTCCTGCTACTGACAACAGAGAGCCACGGTGTGCCTTTATCATAGAAGACAAAGAACATCCAATTACATTTATCTAATTAAGTGGATTTGTAATAGGTTCACTCACACTTACTTGACCAAACGGACATTTTCCACTTTTGCATGGAATAAAACATTCTGAAAGATTTTGGCTGGCATAATGTAAGTTGACAATTAAATTAGAATTGGCACTAGACTATTTCATTGCATAGAATTATGTATATGGAGGAAAGAAAAATTAGCACAGATCTCCAGTTGTTACAATACACTTGTTTTACACACACATAAACGTGAAATATTAAGTCTATCTTATTTTTAGAGTAGCAGGGTCGCATAGTCGCATATCATTTCATAACCGTTTTCCCCGTGCCTTGCACATACAAAGTCATACATAGAACATGTTACACTTATCTATTTACATTGTTGCATTCTTTGTAACAATTCGGAGAGTTCACAAAATGAACGAGTACAATAATGCAGACGAAGATACTTAGAACGTAAACCGACCAATATTCATCATAATAATCATCATCATGCTAAGATGGAAAAGGTACGCGCATTTATGTACTCTCACAACAGACATTTGAGAGAAGCCCCAAAAATAAAAAAAATGGGAGCGAAGCCATTGCTTTTCGCTATACTTATTATAACTAGATTGGATTGGAAGGTATCCTCCATGGGGAACTATTTTCAGCCCAGGCTCGGTTATGTAGTGTAAGTAAATATTATTTTTATTAATATCTTGAGTCACTCACTATTTATTACTGCAATGCTAATGCAACAATGGAGGTTTGTATTTAATTCACGTGATGGTGTCCTACAACACAACAATGATCATTACATTGTTAAGGTAATGTAGCTTTGGCTTCTAAAAGCTGAAAATAGCTGCGTTCTATTTAAACACTTTCAACTGTATTGCTTCTGCTCCTACTTTCATGTTCTATTTTGAATAATAGCGTTAGCATCAACTGAGCATCATGATGACTTGAAGCGAAAAGGAAAATCAACCCCTCTCTTATTTCCATGCAACTCACTTTTTCACTGGGTAGTTCTCGTAAACAATCATCTCACTCACTCATCTCGTCGTCTTCCTCCATCTATTAAACAACAACATTTTCAAAACGAGTTGATGATGACTCGAATAACGACGACAGTGCAGTACTCCAACATAAAAGCATAGCAGGAGTAAGTGAGATGATCATGGTTCGTTTTTCCCCACTAACAATGTTTTGTCTTCTTGTCTTACTAAAAGCAAGGTAACAACTCCATTATTACTCAACTTTCAAGTAAGCAACCCCAACTGCCTAATAAAGCATGGAACTAGATACTGTTACTGGTCACATTGTTATTTTCTTATTTTATACCTACGTATGCACTTACTTGGCTGAGAAAACCCTGATGTGATGTGAATATCCACAGTTTTCAGGCATTTTTACAAGACTAACATAACAGAGCGACGAGATGGGATCATATCATGTCATAGGTTTTGAACACGATGGTGATGGTGCATCAGACAAGCTTCAGAAGTAAAGGTAAAGCGAAAGGAATATGTGCGAGCGTTGTTTCATTTCATGATCAACTTTTTAGTTCGTTGTTGTCAGTCGTCAGAGAAGCAACCCTCACGCTTCTCTCTCTTCCGTCTCTTGTCTCCTTTCATTTTATTACAGTGTGCGTGCCTTTGTCTAGCGAGCTCGGCTTCAGCCAGCTTTTTCCTCCCTTCTTCAGTTTGTTCATCGTTACGTTACTTACTTTGTTACTCAGAAACTGTTTGTGTTCCCCTTTTCGCTGAAGTGAGCAAGTAAAACGAGAAAACCGCGTGAGAAAAACGAAAATCGTTTACCTAAAAAGAATCCATTTATTTTTTTAAAAGACATTTTAAGCATTTATGACAAAGTTTTTCTAATATTTAAAATGTGAGAAGATTTTGTATCATTACAAATAACAAAAGTGGTATAATCCAAATGGTCTAAAAAGTGTTGAGTTGAAGAAGAAAATATTTCTTTAGTAGTGCATAACGTGCTAATTACGTACTTAATGTGTGTTTAGTAATGACTGACTTTGTGGAAACTGGAAGTGTCTTGTAAATTAATTGTAATTGTAGAAGATGCCGTTAACGTATCGAGTCGTTGGCCCTAGGCAGCTGAGCAATGGGAAGCTTGAGCTGAAAGGCAAAACCGACTCCGAGTTCATCGCGGTGAACAATGAGACTCTGGTGAATGTTCTGCGACAACTCGCGTCAGTTGTCACTCAAGCCAGTGACATCTTCTCCGATGTGGCCAGTCTCACTGAGCAGGTGGGCAAAAGAGTTCACTCCGTGAAACTTCGCTTGGATAAGCTTGAGACTAAGGCTGATGGTTTCGAACCTAGACTTGTACCTGTCCGTAAGTTCAATTTCTTATTTACTCTTCTTTTTTCTCTTCTTTTTTTTATCACATCTTTTCTCTTGTCTTCTGCGAACTCCATTAAAATCCTGTCTTGAGACAAACTGCCAAACACAAGCAGAGAATTCATCATCAAAAATCTGTATGAATAAGGTTTTCTGGGAAAAAGGGAAAAATTGCTTGTTGATTTTGTACGGCCACCTCTCAGGTAAAAAAGATTCTCGAAGTAAAAAGAGAGACGTTTCTTCTTATTCTTTTTCTACCATGAATAAAAAATGCAAGGTGATCATCGTATCGTGATAATTTATGAGAACCGGCGAGAAGAAAGAGCAAAAATCCGCTTCGTTTTTCCTTTTCTCCACTTCACAAGAAACAAATTACCCAAGATGAAGATGACATCTCATCAAGATATGATAAGTATGCATGAATGAATGAAAAAAAGGTTCAGAGTCAGGTGCTAGTATTTATGTATGTGCGTATTGTAAAAGTGGTTAGTAGCGAACGAAACGAGTGTTTACAAATGCTATTAAAATGTGTAAGTAGTCAAAGTACAAAGATGTGCATAAATCCTCTGTCAGGGATCACGCATCTCTTTCTTGGCAAGGTTCGCCAAAGACCAAAATTCTATCGCACTTTTTTAAGCCCAAGCTAAGCCCTTGTTGAAATTCGAAGCTCATCAGAAAATAAATTCCTTCATAATTCACTACTTTAACCAGACTAGCACAGTAACATCGAAAACAGCAAAAAAAGATTAACAAAACAACGGCAATTTTGATGCCATGATTTCCGTGGTTTACTTAATAAAAATTTTGCCTGCAAAATCACTCATTACTAATTTCAATCATTCACGAAACTTTTCGTTCATCGAACTTCCCCGTCAAGCCACAATATGTAATTTGAAAGCTAAAAATAATCACACACGTCAATCAAAATGAAATACTCAAAAGTTGACTTAATTGCCACTTTAGTCGCACAGTAATTAATTATGCAGGATGATTACAAATACAAAGAAAATGCTATCAACTTCTAAATTCCAATTACAAGCACTAATTGTATTTTTATATTTCTCGGGGGAAACAAATCGTATGCTTGTGCACGAAACAAATGAACAATTCTTTGATTTCATCACCGTGACCATCAGTCAATACTCACAGGGTAAATACTTGGAAGAAATATTTGGGACTATGTAACTAGTAATAAATAAATATCGTTACTCAAATATCGTAGCTGCATGCTGCTCAGTTTTTAGCTGAACTTAACAAGGCAAGAGACCTTGAGCAGTAATTGCAAAAAACAGAGAGATTCGACATCGTCAATTAATAATCATTACATAGGTAGAGTACAACCAGGGACGTTCCTATTGCCCCTCCTCCTCCTCGATTTATATTTACAACTTTTTCAAGATTTATTTGCAACAAACATGCCCCTTTGTTTTTCTTCATTTCTTACAAGATTCTCTTCTTGACTCCTGTCTGGACAAAAGTTGCAATTCTGCACGTAATTCTACAGACATGACAATAAAACTTTGTTTGTTAGCTGATTATGTAGCTTGATGCAGCTTTTAAAGAGGGGCTGTTGTAATGGCAAAGTGTGCAACATTTCATAACTCATAATCACCGTCAATCCAATGAAGCAAAAGAAAGGAAAAATGCAGACAAAAATCCTTACCGGCTTCAAGTTTCCTTTGTTAGAAAAAGTTCCTACTTAAAAAATCCTACTGCATGCTGCAATATAACCGCTTGTTAAGAATTACGAGTTATTATGTGATACTATGCCTAAGAATTTTTTTGCAGTTTGTTTGTTGGGAGCAAAAAAGAATATTCATATTATTACTTTTACACATTCTTTATATCTCCTCGAGGATCACTAACGAGCTTACTCCAATGAATCCACTCTGCTCCTGCTTCTCCTTGTTGCCGTCCAAATTCTCCTGCTCCTTTGTTTGACCTCTCTCAAACTCAAAACTTTTTAACTCACCTGAGAGAAAATTGTGTTTGGTTTAGAGACAAATTCACGATTCATGTTTTTTTGCCATGTTATGATGCTGAGGATGACGAGATGAAGAAGATAGTGAAGATGAAGGCAGAGTGGAAGAGTGAGAATCAAAGTAAAGCAATCTCCCACTTTGCTTGCTCTCCTGTCAAAAAGAGCATTTACTTCGTTTTTGATTGCAATACATAATATGTAATAAGAAAATTGCCGCAGGCTGAAACTCCAAAGCTCACTTACTTCAAGCAGCTATTTTTAATGGGACAGCCAACGAAGAAATCTTGACTGTTGAAAAATGCATTGGTAATGAACACAATGGCGGTGGCAATGATGACAATAATAATAAAAGTAAAAATAATTATAGTAACGAGTAACATAGCCGACAAACATTGGCCCTCTTACCTATGTCTTACATTTCTAGATGCTTTCTTTGGCTGTGCGCATTTCTTCATTTTATTTTAAACTTAAAGTCCTGCTTCACTAAGCGATCAGTGATTTCATTTGTAATTATTTAAATATGTTGACATCGCCTCAGAAATAAATTTATTGCATTAGATTTTGTATTTATTTTAATGCTACATTTGACACGCACATTATCGATTTAAAAGCTGAAAGAAAGTAAGATATACTACGATATTGAATTGAGATATTGAATTGTGATTTATTGTCATAATGGATCCCCAAGACATAGGTACATTACTGCATCGACATTATTATTACATTTTACATTTAGAAAAATTAAATGAAGAATCATCTAGTGGTTGTATAAGATAAGAAGATAGAATACACGATATTTTCAAGATATTATTATTGTTGTTTTAATCTACAGTAAAACTTTTTAATTTTAAAATGGCAATTATAGAGAGGTGTCACTGATAAAAGGCTCTCCATATAATTGCATTGGCAATAATACAGAGGTTTTCAGAAAAAACGTACATGAGAGGGTCACCCGACTCTAGTGCGTTGCTTATCATATATAGGGTCCTGCCGTGCCATGGCGATCCTCCCCAACACCATCATCACCGCTAATAATTTCCGCCTTTCCACTGTTAGAATCTTCGTCCGCTGCGATTTCGTTGTCGTCATCTTGATTATTTTGAACATTTGGAGATTCCCAACAGTCGTGACGTTCATTGTTTACCTCTTCGGTGTTCGGCTTCGAAAGATCAATAGGTTCAATGGGCGCGTTCACCGCATTGTGCATAAACTCTGGAGCAGTGGCGTTGGAAAATGGACCGTCTATAATCGCAATCTCGAGAGTGATGTGCAAATAATCCGTATCGGTTGGTAGGTGGCTACTAATAGCCGAGTTTAGAACCAGCTCTTGGGTGGTCCAGTTCCAGTACCATTTACGTCCCGGTTCGTATTTTGTGTCCCGGCCTAAAACATTTCAGTGTCAATTTATTTTGTAAAATCAATTTAGTTATTTTGTAAATCAAGAATTGTTAATTATTTTATTGGTTGAAACGTACCACCCGACCCTACGAATATCCTGGTTCCATTTCTTTCCACGGTGGAGGTAATCTGTGCAGTAATTGAGGGTGGTCCAGCTCTACCTATACCATCGGTTGTGGAAACCAGACTAATAAACAATGTCAGATATCGTGTAGGGTCTGATTCTGTCCCTTCCCCTTCCGGTAGTACACAATAATCCACCCAGGACATCCAGCGCGAGTTCACTCCATGGGAGTCAGTGATGTTGAAGTGGCATAATTGGATTCCCGTTCCCCGTGTTTTTGGTTTATCCTTGTGGACGAAAAGGTTGGCGAGTTTTTCCGTCCAATTGACCGTTTGTCGAGTCACGGAGATCTGAGTTGAAAGAAATAAAGTTTGATTAGATTAGATGTCAGTTAAACGGTTTCTAATCTCTTTTATAGAGCCACTGTTATACACACATTTGCTATTTTATTAGCTTAAATGGAATTACATAAATCTTATGCTTTCGTAAGGAAGTCACTCCGTCTGGTAGTATGGCCGCCCGGCCGTATCTCCGTCCACACTTTTTGTGTCAGGGGTTTACCCATTAAATGTTAACCGATTTCAATCTGGTTTTTTGCAATGGATAGCTAAGGGTCTCGGGCATTGCGTATGTAAAGAATAAGCCATAGCTTATCAGTAACCGTCACTTTAACGGTCAAAAATTAAAAATAGGCTCTATCTCAGAGAGGATTTGATGGATCGCCACCATTTTCAAAATCTAGATCAAATCGATGACGAAGAATCCATCTGCACTATTGGATAAGCCACAGCTTATCATTATCCGCCACTTTGACGGTCAAAAGCAAAAAAACGGCTTTATCTCAGAAAGTATTTAATGGATGGCCATTTTCAGTATCTAGACCAAATCGATGACGAAGCATTTAATCGCACACTCCATTTAAGCTAAAATCTACGGCATCAATTGAAATGGCTTTATTTATACATGGTGTGTACTGTTCTGGATTAATCTTCCAAGTGAAATAAAAAGCTTGAGAAACCATAAAGTAGCAAAACTAAAACTGTATGAATATTGTATATTTCAACAATTAAGGGAATTACCTGAAATAGGTAGGTATGACATATATATGTAAATGTAACCTTTCTTGTATTGATCATGCGCTATGTATGTGTCTGATTCGGATTAAGCCGGAAAACTATTAAAGTTCGGAAAATGTAAATAACCACTGTTTGTATGATGTGACTGTATTAGCTGATGAGTGTATTAAGAAAAAATGTAAAAATGAAACCTGGGGAATAACTTGCCTCGTCTGAGGGCTCCCCTTGTATAAATAAATAAATAAATTCATACAAAGAATTGTTAAAATTATCTTATAAAGTCACTTACTCCTCCGTTAATCACCATATTCTCGTGTTGGAAATTTTGCACTGACATATTTTCGCAGGTCACAGGTAGCAAATAAAAAAAAATCAAAACGTAAACCAGGAAACTCGCGAATCAGCCTAATATCATCTGCTGTATCTTTTCAATTCTTTCTTCGAGTGTAAGAAGGAACGTGTAATCCTGTCCGATTAAAGTAATCCTAATCCTGCCAATATAAATTTTGTTATGCTTGACAAGTGTCAGTGTCACATGCTAGAAGAATGGCTTAGAATATAATATTGGTATCAAATACTTCACTTGTCACAGCTCCTCAGGTATTTTTGTGTGTAAGCAACGCAAGCAAAGCAACATAATTATATATTATTTTATGACTCGTCATAAATTATGAGAACAATAATCCGCTGGTTTCTTTCTTTCGCAATAAAGCAAAATAAACACGAAATCGTAATAGCTATTTTAATAGGGAAAACTTCTACATAATTTAACTAGCAATTAAATATGCAGAATTTATTTTGGCTTGGTTACAAATATTAGTGCATGATTGGTCAATTGGCGGTGATTATTTTTCAGTTGGAGGTGATGATTGGTCATGTAGGGGTCACCGTTAGTCAATCGGTAGTCATTTTAATTTAGGATAGGGCGCCTTGCCCATGTTAACCTGCTATTTGCAAAGTTGTGCGCGTTAAATGGGGGTTTATCATGTTAACTAAAATAATTATATTAGTATAGCAAATGTTAATTAGAAGCAAACGTAACTACGTAGGTATTTAAAAGGTGTTGGTGGTATCATTTTATTACATATGTTGGACTTGACATTACAATTAAATACAGACGAATTTGTCAAGAGCTTTTTGTGCTTATTAAAGTGACAGTGGGATTAATTGTCCTTTGATAAAAATAGAGACAAACTTTCAAATTAAATGTTGTCTGTCATTGCTGTCAGAAAATTAAATCATGTTTTTATATAGGTACATATTGTTTTACGAACGCACTATTTTTTAATGTGATTCAGTGATTGTGGTTGGGTTGATTCGCTCGACTCGACTCGACTCTCCTTTTAAGGGAACTGGGACGAGGTGGTAAAGATTTAAAGATAGAATTTTGGTGAGTAGTTGCAGTTTGCAGTACCTACTCAATTTCGTGCTCATGTTGCTCATTAGTTTCACTTTTCTCTATCGCCAAGGAGAAGCTTCATTCAAATTTGTAGGCAACCAAAAAACCAAAGTGACTCTTGATTAGTGATCAATTTCTCTCTGTCTTTCAGGACGGCTTGCTTCACTGATTTGTTGATTAGTTTAGAAAAGGGAAAGACAAGTTAATTGTTGAGATGAGATCAACCCTGATCAAATCACATCAAATGAATCACACGCCCAAACTTATTTGAGATCTCTATAGTTCTTTGTTCATTTGTTTCATTTCATTTCAGTTCTGATTACATTTTGTCATTCATTCACACTCCTTTTTCATTTTCAATTGAAATTATAAATAAGTTCAACATCAACATCAACCAAATTTTTTAATCTATTTAAGTTTTTATGAAAGAATTTACGTTAAATTGGAACCCTTTTAACATAATTGTAAACAAAGTTTTCCTCTAGATAGTCTTTATTTAGATGAAAGCATCATTAATCCAGTTTTGGCGAAAGTGTGAGAAAAGTTAATCCAATTCAAGTGTTTCGTGACAAGGCCGAAAATGAAGATTGATTTAAGTAGAAACGAAGGGAAGGAATGTTCATATGTTCACACACCCTCTGCTTGTTCCAACTGTAACTCAACTGTGACTATCTTCGAGGAAATCTTGGGTATCATTATAAACTCAGAAGATGATAGCCCACGATTTTTTCATTTTATGATTCGATTCAGAGATGTGTGAGTAAAATGGCGAGTCACGACTTCCGCAAGTTTAACTTGAAAAACATTTAGAAACGCTTTTTGTTTGTAGTAAGTAGTAATAATCTACTTACTTCAGTGGAGCTTCCTATTCCACATTTCTTCGCCTTTAGTTTTTGCAAATTTATCTTCTACACTGTTCAGCCTGCCGCTCGTAGTAATAAAGGAGAAATATATTATTGACATTGACAGCCAAAAACTCAGATTACGCTTTAGTTAACCAAGGCTAAGGCTAAGATTAATAACTCAAGCTTTAACGAGACCTTCATGAGCTGGCTTTATTTATTATGATTACAATTGCAATTACAGTGGTATTATTATTGGAAAAATGGCAGCCAATGCTCTGCTCTGGCATTTTCAATAGTGTTTTCTGGGAGATGTTTTTTTATCGCATTCCTTTCGCAGACTGAGATTTCTCAAATGAGATTGAGTTATTTTGGATATGCTATGCATTCCACTCCAACCACCACCTCCATTTTCAAATCTATAAAAATGAAACTCGTTGATTTCAATGGGGAGACGTGAAGTGTACCAGTTGCTCATATCATTTAAATAAGAATAGGAAACGGCCAGAGGATAAAAATAAATGCACAATTTAAACAACAAGCAGAGATGAAATATTTTGAAAACATTTCATCTTCAAGTTGTGCTCCTGTTGCTCTTTCGTGCATATTCATGATCTTCATCGTGAACCAAACGAAATCTTCCTTGTCGTTAAGAGTGTGAGTGTGACCTGACATCCGATAAAGGTCATGAACATTCTGCTAATGGTAATCCTTTAGTTTAGTTGAGCTGCAAGCTGCATCTTTTTCAAATATGAAATGTCTAATTTCGCTTTGTTGTAAAGTTGATGATGAAGCAGTGCAGGAATGCCTAGTGGCAAAGCATGCATTCATTTCATTTCATCATGACAGCGCTTATCACACTCGCTCGGATCATAACAAATTGGAAATAATTTATCCAAGATGATGATGACGGAGACGACGAGTTGATGCATCGCTCCTGGGAACGATCTTGTCGTCTCATTTCTTCACACCTACAGACGAATAATCACCCCACTTATCTTTTTCTTTATCGTTCTCTACTTTAGTTAACTCATTAACCATTCAGAGAAGAAATTCTTTACAAAATGCGTTCATGAATGGAATGAAATTGGACTTGTTTTTATTTCATCAATTCAACAGTAAATGACAGGCTGATGAGACAAAGTTCTTCAAAATAAGCCACCACGATCAGTGTAAAGCGTGAAGTATCCGTGTAGTTAATTATTTTATTAAGTTAATCGCTGCTTATCTATTTTCAATAGAAAAGGGAAAGCACCTCATTTTGATAAACCTATAGTTAAAGTGGCAAGTAGAGGGTGGTTTCATTTATAGCCATGTCGCTGTAAAATATAATAATCGTAAACTAAGACAGTTTGTGAATAAATAAAAATTTATTTACTTTATGTACGTGCATAGGATAAAGCAATACGAAATTCGAGTGAAATAGCAGCTTCCGCTAATAAAATGGTATAGGCGAATGCGATTGAATCGATGTTAAGGGAAAATGTAATGAAGAGACAAGCAATTAAAAGCGCTCGTTGTTGCGATTTCGCGATAAGGGACGCAGATTGGTCATTAACATAATATAAAACACAACTCACCTGAATAGAATAGAACAAGCGCTGTTTGCTGATTCTGATGTGATGTGACGGAAATTTGTGTCTATCTTTTATTTATTGCAAATGAAATGAAACAACTTGATTGAACAAGAAGCCAACTTGCTTTGCTCGCGTAATAAAATCACAGACCTGTTTTATCAATGTGTTGTGTGCATTCGAAAGTTGCGTCTCCTCTGCCTATCGACGGCGTTTTTTAAATTCCCATGGATAGACACTATTTGTTTTGTTAGGACACTATTGAATTCAAATCTCATTAAAACATTGACTATTAAACGCATGGTTTTGTTATGCAAGGTAAACATGATGTAACATGCAAAAACACTGCTCATTTCATTACACTTACAAAAGTGCAACATTTTTCTCGAACTGTGAGTAATGTAATTTGTAATTGCTAAGCGAACGAGCGTGTGAGCGAGTGAACTCAATTTCTTTTCTGCTGACATGTGGCATCTGTGATACGAACGATAATTATTTTCGTGCGTGAACCACCATGCAACGTGCTCCACGCACCGCACATACATAAGGACGATTCGATATAATGTAAGACACAAGATTGCCGATCACTTTTGGGATGAAAATGTTGAATGGAATCAAATGAATTATGTAGGTAGTTAAGGCATATGGCATGCACTGAAACAATAAATAATATGTGCAGTTTCAAGTCGCAGCTGCTCCATTAATTTCTAGCCATTTTCGAGTGAAACGAAAAATACAGCAGAGCAATAGCAAGCACTTGCCTATGTGCACCGCTGAAGACTTTTAACCGTTACCGTTACAAGTTTCACATGTGCAATTATAAATATGGAAATACTAGTTCGTGCAAAGCCAACGCTATCTTCATTGGATTATTAATGTGCTCGGCAGTGAGTGAGACACAGCTTCTGTATTTACTTTAAGGTTGCAATTTATTCTTCACTTTATTATTGCACACTCGTTTTGAGTGAGCAACATTTGTACGAAGCAGAAAGCATTATTAGAGGTAGGTAATTTATTATTTATTTATGACACTACTACCTGCGAAGTGTACCGTACCCTCTTTGCACCACAGGTCCTCCAATTTTCAATTCTCTCCAAACACAATGCCCAAATTTCTGCCGTTAAACCCGCTATCATAATCAAAATCATGATCAGTCATTTCATGGATTCATCCTATGGCTTTTGTCCACATTGTTATTGTTATATCATAACGTACGTAATATTGTAATATGGAGTGGATACCTGTCTCTTGCAAAGTTACAACTGCCAACTGAAATTCTTTCTGGCTGTTTGATGATGATGATTCGTGCGAAACTGTAAAGTGGCTTCACCTAAACTTACTTAATGATACTGGTGAGGTGAAGTGAAGTCACAAGGAGAACCAGGTGAATACAAAAAATACCTTAGAAGTTCAAAAAATAATGAATGTAATATTTTCGACTTTGTAATGCTCCATCACTGCATTGCATTTGCCTCCTCCTCCCCGTTTCCTGTCTTGTCGATTTTACCTATCTCCATTTTTTTTATGGCGATAAGTCAAATGTGAAGCGTTTAGCTTCAAACTCTGACCATTTCATTTTCAGAGCTCTCGTGGCACTCAAACTCATTCATTTTTAACCAACCTGGCCTGCCTGCCACTATTTAAAATGATGATGGTGAAGAATTTTTTAGACTATGCAATTTACTTACTTCTTCTAGTTATGAATACGTAACTCGCTTCTCACGGAATATTGTAAATGCTGGTTTTTCGTTTTCCTGCTCTTCTCCATTCGCCTTGTTTTTGCTACCGTATTTTTTTGTACGTGCATCTGCAGCCCAAGCCACAACACAGCAGTTGTCTTCAATTGTCTTCATTTCAATAATCCACTGCACTCGCCATCATATCACCGCAAAACACATACATATTATAACTTATTACAACTGAGGTTAAAGTTGTATTTATTTTTTGAAAAAAATATCTGGGCATAATACGTTGTCTACATCGTCATCTTATCATCATGTAGCAGCATTACATATGAATCCTCCGATAATAAATATGCGTGGGTATTGCACTTTATGTAGAATTTCAGTTTTGCATAAAATAAATGGTTATTATGGATGTATTGAAACACCGCAGCGGACCGCTTCAATTTCTAAATAATCCCCATCTCCATCATAGCTGGCTTGCAATTGCATTGCCATGCAAAATTTATGACAATGATAATTCAGAATTAATAATAATAATTGAAGTAAGGTAGAATACATTAGGCAAAAGAATGCAGGCCGATAACAAAAAATGGTGGCAGTGGTGGGCCAAAGAAAACTTCGTCTTCTGTTTGTTTCAAAGATGAAGCATGTTTTCAGTACGTTGGCTTTTAGAGTTACGCTAGTTTTATAATAAACGTCACTTGCATCGCACGCATCGCATGCAAGCAATCCTGCCAAAAAAGAACAAACAACTCTTTTTTGCACAAAAAAAGCCAATTTTATGTATTTAACATTAGATTACGGATTTAAATATTTTCTTCGCATTCTCCTTAATAAAACTGGCGTTTCAGTCTGCTTGCTTTTTATCACTTTTCTCTGCTTTGAGAGAGCGAACCAGTTGAATAAAACTAAAGAATGGAATTAAAATTGAAATGAAAGGGTGCTCGAGCAAGAAAATCATAAAGTGGAGGAAAAAGCAGTAAAAACTGCGAAGTGCAGAGGTATGAAAGCAGTAGTGAGTGAGTAATTATTTCTTAAAAGCATTGTACATTCGTCTGGTGGAATGTTTACGACGGAAAGGTAAAAATAAGAGAATGATGATATGCCCACATTTATAAATAATTCACGCTCATAATTTGCACATATTTAGCCGAGTATTTACCTAACTTTTCGCGTCTTCAAGTCAACTTGTTAACTACTACTTAAATACTAGTACGCACGCATTTTTTTAAACTGGCTCTCGTTCTGCACAGTTTTATCACTTGTTCGGTTTGTTCGTTTTTAGTTCTGGGTCGCCACCAACTTTACTTATGATAAAGATGATAAACTGTGATATTTTACTGCGTTCCTTGTGCGCATGAAAAAGTAATAAAATCTTTTTATTACTCTTCCCTTCGCCCCTTTCCTTGAGCTGAGGAGCTCAGAATTTTTTTTATGACTTTCTTGGTTGTTCGTTTGGTTTTGAGTAATGCATTGTCTATTTTCAAAATCTCCCTTTTTAAGAATCTTTCTTGAAGGTTGCGCCACATCTTGGAGCGAGATTAAAAATTGAAATTAAATATTTAAAAAAGTTTGCATCTTAAAGCTCAAACTCAACTCCTCATTTTAATTTGCTCATATTTTGGCTTGAATAATTGAGTAGAAAGGCACTTTGCAAAAATTGAACTCCTTGTCGTAAAAATACTTCTTGATTGCATTAATATTGGAAAATAAAAAATGCGCTAGAGTCGATAATCTCTCATCGATGATTTCATTTTATTATAAGGATGAGCTTCGACTTGACGATGCCATTAATCCTCATCAAGCTGGCAGTTGAATTACCCCGTTGCTACAACTTCGCCCAAAACTTATTGGCAGTTGGCACAACAAAATAACACTTTACTTCCTTTTTATCTCAAAAATGGTATTCTTGTCGGTGTTGCGTGCTCACGAAAAAACGCCGCATTTCCCCTTCAGGTGGTCGTGGTCGTCGTGCCACACACAAACACACATCCATAGAAAGCGTTCGGTCGAACGTACGCAATCGAAACGCACAAACAATAAGTGATGAAATTTGATTTCTCATCGAAGCTTTCTGCATGTTCATGTAAATGTGTGCTATTAATGGGAAAGCAAGAGGAAGTTAATGATCGACATTATTCCCCTAATAATATGCAATATTAATGACAACGATAATGGAATAGCTTGGATGTGATGCGAATGTGAATGAAAGCTAAGTTTAGCACTGTTGCTGCACGCACGAAACGTTTTCGAGGTTGAGGTAAGTAGCAACATTCAAGAACTCAATTCCTGATGTGATCTACACCGACCCCAAATACAAAGTGAAAACAATGAGAGAGATGCATCTAGGAGGAAATTGTTAGAAGGAATGTGAATTAGCGTCATTGTCTGATTCTCGAGAAATGTGTGAAACGATTGTTTCCCTGTTTCGCCAACTTTAACAAGAGCAGACTTTAATAGACCCACATTCATTCGCCAAACATGGAAAAGTCGATAAAGTAACAATTCAAATATTTGGAGACCCGAGGAAATCAATAGAATGCAGGCAGAGAATGAGTCATTCATTGATTCAGTCAGTCATTTCAACAATCACAGAAACAAGTAAACAATGACACCAGACGTAAACAATCATTTTACAAGATCCTCGATTGCCCATTAGGCATTTCTCGTTGTGATTTTTTGGGCAGCTCCACTTCGCTTCCCCCAGTCATTATTATTACGTGTACGTATCTCTCCCACTAATTCCAATGTTCCCTTCCAATACGTAATAGTGATAATCATCATAATCATAACAATAACGAAAAAAGTGAAAAGAAAAGGAATCCCATTATCCTCATCCTGTTCGATCCATTTTCCACAATCAAATCTAAATAATGTATCGATAGGAGCGGTGGCGGTGGCTGTGGCGGTGACTGTTGCCTTGCTGAATTGTAGCAACTCTTGACACTCAAACTAAAATAACAAAGTAGAAAGTAACGAGTAACGAGATAAGTAGAAAATGGAACTTGTTTCCTTTACTTACATTACATTACATCATTCCACTTAACTTCTCTTTTTGGAAGACAACAAAAAAAACAGGCGGCTCACTTCACTTCACTCTTCCTTCTTGGGTTTTTGACAGGGAAATAAAAAGGGAAAAAAGATGCACTCAAAATGAGAATAATTTCCCTGTCATGTTATACATTTTTCATTGTAATGTCAATACTAACGAGCCCCCAAAAGTGCACGACAACCAAGACGAACGAACGTAGCTGCCGTTATTTTAGATTTGTTATGTACAACCAAAAAAAAACATTTTTCTCTTACTAGTCGAATGGCGTCGAAAACTCAAGTCAAAGAACAAGGTTTTGAGGAGGAGGAATTTTTCAGCTCGTTTCCATTCACAATCGTTGTGGTTTTCATTTCCTTCCACTTTTTTTCCCAGCCATCCATTGAGAAAGAAAATATTCCATTTTCGGGTCCAGACGATGATGCGAGTTGCAGGGTTGCTCATACATACAAATCTCCTCGTAATCCCATTACAAAACTACGGCCACGGCCATGGCCACCCTTTTCTTGCC
>VYYJ01000378.1:0-64152 GCA_021029165.1 Cyphoderus albinus | reverse complement strand
TGGCCGAGCAAGCTCCTTTGAATTTTTAAAGGACTTAATGGCACTTTAGCCGAAATTTCATTACTTGTTTGATAAGATTCTTTGATTTTTTATTTAATAGTAAAGATTAATGTATACTATAAAACATCCAATTTGATAAAATTTATTGAGAGAATAAACCCTTTTCTATTTTTTATTTCCATATGTTAAATCAGATAAGGAGTTTATATTACCAAGAAATTTCAAGATTTTTTTTTGCACACAAGCGCCAGCCCATTGCATCCAGCTACGTATGCAATTTTTCTAGTTTCATCATGATTCATGAGTAGCTAGCACAAAATTTGGCAGGGCCATTTTAAAATAGCACCGGAAAACGTTCAATCGTAAGAGTTAATCTATACCAAAAGAGATTTAAGTATTTTTAATCAATTATATATTAATAGTAGTAACAGCAGTAGATTGTTGTATGCATTAAATATATAAATATCAATGCTACACGGCAAGTCGAGCCTGCCTTAACTAAGCGTGATATGTCTGCGAGCGAAGCAACGATCCTATTCCTGTAAGGGTGGCGAGAGCAGCACTTCCGTAAATCAAAATATGCAGAATAGTTGTCACGTTCAGGAAATAATACACAACGGTATTTCCACCAATTGCACAAACCGTGCCATGAATGGCATATGAAGGTGTCAATTGCACATCGACATGTTCCATCTGAGATGTAAGTTTAAAGCATCACTTTATATAATGTAACAATTTGTTAACAGTAATTATAATAATGTTTGCCTTCAGATGTATGTACTTACGGGTAAGCAGTCATGTTCTCCATGTTGGCAGCAGTAAACCTTAGAATCGTTTTGATTGCATATTAAATCAGATGAGTTTTCCCAATGCTCCAAGTGCATGAGTGTTACGTGAAGATAAATGCTGTTATTAGATCTCCCTTGAACAAATTCAATATGTTTACACTCGGTAGGTTTGCACGGATTTGGGCATCCACAAGCATCGTTTGGCAAGCAGCAAGGCTTTTGATCTCCAGGACATTTTATTCTGTCGTCACTACATTCTGTTACATTACAATTGTTTATACTTACGGGTAAGCAGTCATGTTCTCCATGTTGGCAGCAATAAACCTTATAATCGGTTTGATTGCATATTAGATCAGACGAGTTTTCCCAATGCTCCAAGTGCATGAGTGTTACGTGAAGATAAATGCTGTTATTAGATCTCCCTTGAACAAATTCAATATGTTTACACTCGGTCGGCTTGCACGGATTTGGGCAGCCACAAGCATCGTTTGGCAAGCAGCAAGGCTTTTGATCTCCAGGACATTTTATTCTGTCGTCACTACATTCTGTTACATTACAATTGTTTAGAGCGCATCTGGGAATTATCGCGGCATTCGAATCCTTCAATGTGTCAGACTACAAAATTATAATTGTAGTGAATATATATCAAGATGCTTACAATTTTATAACCATCAGAATTTAGAATTACAGAATATGTTAAATATTGAAACATACGGATGCAGCTCCATAATTTGATACGCCACCATGAATAAAAGTGAATAGGCCTCCATGTGAAGTGGATAGGTCTGCATGGGAAGTGGATGAGCTTTCATTGGAACTGGATATGCTTCCATTAGAAGCTGACGAGCTTCCATTGGAAGTGGGTGGACCTTCCTTAGAAGTGACTGGGGCTTCTATAGCGGTGTCGTTGTCGCTCTCTCTCTTAATTACACTCAGTGTCTGTGCACATACACACATTGTTATAATATTTGTTATGAAAAACGCGCAAAGAATATATTTTCTAGTAGACATTTCTGAAAAGATCTGGTTTGTAAATTTTTTAACCTCGAGTATAAGTTATACTGTATAACTATTTATATTAAAAATAGTTTCAATAATTTAAAGGAAACACCAAGACACACAAATAGTTTTATGAAATTAATATTTTACAATCAATACAAAACCATCCATACCCGGCATACCCCATAATATAAAATTACAACATTTGGATTTGCATCAATTAAAACTGCAGTATTTTCATGTACCTATCCATTATGTAACAAGGTTTCGCAATAATTGCAATTGTCTTGCTAACTGGGGAAAAACAAAATGACCTCAAAACAAGACTATGATGGGTCAGTGATGTTACGAAATACGATATGTATTAGACAATTGATGTTCATTTTTTTGCTTTACAATACACTAGGTAGCTTCGCTTATTAAGTTGGTTGAAGGTTAAAACAAAGAAGAGTTAGGTAATTCCTAGTTAAAAATACCATTCGTCATTTTTTCATTCATTCATTTTATTATTTTCATTAGGTATAAAGAAAAATCAGATTCAAACAAATTCTTTCTCTTCTCTTAAAATGTTCTTTTATCGGAGGTAAATTACTTAATGTTTTATGCATAATAAATTATTATTAATAATAAGATATTTTCTATAATTGTCATTTATTTTTAAATAAATAAGCATCATACAAATATTTTCTTTAATTTCCATGTGTTAAAAAGAAATTTAAATATTCCAATCCAACATTTTGTAACATTTGTGATTATACCATCAATGGACTTCTTTTTGTGTTCATATGGCCGTTGACAAAGAAAAGCCTGACACATGTCATTTTAATGCTGTGCTCGGATATTTTGTGCAATGAATTTCATGGTGCTTTTTGCATTATGAAAAATCGTATTTAGGACCTTGTCATAAAGGTAAATTGACGAAATATTAAAATACTTTGTAAGTAATTCAAGCATTACATTGTATAGTGCTTATCAACCGCGTCATTCGTTCAGTTCTTGTTTTTCGGAAAGGTTGACTAAACTAGAAATATAAAGGAAAAGCTACGTAATCCATCGCCGTTTCAGACTTTTTTGTGGGCATGAGCCGAAGTGGAGTGAATAGACAAAGATGAATAAAAAGAAACGGATCGGTCTGATCACATTTGATTGAACATATTTTCAAGGTTTTTATTTGAGAATGGAGATATTCCAAGATGCCAATGAAAAAATACAACGTTGCATGTTGTTAGTGAAAAAAATGAATCTGTTGTCCTATGATAATGATTGATATAAACTTTCATGAAAAACAATAATGTCTTTGTATTGTTATGTTACGTGAGCAGTGTTGAATTTAAAAATTTGATTCAAGTAAACGATTGGATTTGTATGTACATACAATATGTATGTGAATAAAATTGAACAAAAACTTATTAGTTAGATACAAATGTTTTATTATGTATAAAAAAATATAAGTATGTATTAGTACATAAAATTACTTACAGAAAATAAATAAATAAATTTAAAACACATACTTCACACAGGCAAGACTGACGTACTGTTTCATTTTTATCTTTTTACAAGCTTCTTCTTTTTACAGAATTTCTGATGATTTAAAAGGCTGCTCTGGTGATACTTGAGAAGTTTGCAAGTTAGACATTGCCAGAATGATTCACGGTGAAATTTACGAACGTGTTCTGAAAGAGCCTTCGAACTTTTATATTTTTCTTGACATTTCAAACAACTAAAACTATCTGTAAGGGTCGCATTAGAGCGACTTGAACCCGTATCACGGGGTTTGGTGTGGTTTTGTCGTTTGTGGAAGCGGTCTTTCGGTTTACACTTTCAAATCGCTTAACTGACATTTGATTATTGCTATAGTTATCGTGACTATGACTCTTCTAATGTTCAGCAAATTCCGCAGGACTAATACAAAGTTCAGAACACTTGGGACATTTCCAGCACTTTTGAATATGAATGAGTTTGAAGTGGGTTCGAACGTCATCTTCAGAAATAAAGCTACCTTTGCATTCTTCACAAACGTGATTAACTGGGGCAACTTCCGGAAGATTACCCTCGAGACTGGGTTCCAAATCAACTTCATCCCTAACTCCTGCATGGGACTGTGACGTATCCTCACCATCAGACATATTACATGGAGAAGGCGGCTGCAACGATGAGTTGTCGTTTTCGAACATGTGGTCATCAAAGTAAGCGTCGTCTTCTTGAATGGAATTTTTTCTCCTGGATTTGGGATGATATAGGATGATGACCTCGAGCTTGATCTCGTTGCCGAACTCGGATTGTTAACTTGATGCGGTTTGCGTCCTTGAAGCCTCGGGCGATACTCTGACTTCAACGGCGGCAACGGTTCCTTTTCCATCTCCTCCTTCATAAGTTTCGACCTTCTCTCAATCTCCTCTGGAGGCACTCCAATCTCCTACAGCTCCTTCCTCAGCTTTCTCCTGGCCGAATTTATCTTATATTTTCTCAGTCGTTTCTGTCTCTCCTCTGGAGTTTCGTTCGCTACTTTCTTTCTACAATAATTGTTCCAACGTTCTCTTGCAGTCTCCGTAATTCTGACTCCCTGGCTTCAGTGCCTCAGTTTTTATTTTCTCGTAGCGCTTTCGAACGGCCTTTGCCACACTCTGCTTGTAGCGCTCGAGCTTTTCTCCACTCAAATTCTTGAGATAATTTCGTTGTTTCTCCTTCGCCGCCTCCTTTTCTTCCTCAGTCATTTGCACAAGCCTCAGAAGATGGTAGAAACGACTTTTCTTCCTTCTCTCCTCCTGCTCCTCATTCCATTTCTTGTTCATCTCATGGTATTTCTCTCTCCTTTCTTCAGGGGTCATCTTGGCTATCTTCTGTTTCACTTCCGTCCAGACCTCTGGATTCTCATCCATCATTTTCTCCATTCGCATCCTCTTAGCCTGGTCTTCTTTACTTTCACCCGGATCCCCAACTTTTAACAACATTTCCATTTCTAGCCTTTCCGCTTCCTTAGCAATTTTTCTTCTCTTCAATGCCTCTCTATTCTTTTTAATGAGCACCTCGTACTTCTCCGGATCTTCCTCCTTTAAGGCCTGCCGCCTCCGTTTCTTCGCCTCCGGATTCTTCCTCTTGTAAGCCTTGTATTCTTCTGGCTTTTCCTCCTTCATCCTCCGCAATTTCCTATTCTTCGCCTCCTGATGCTTCCTCTTGTAAGCCTCATATCGCTCAGGATTCTCCTCTCTGATTTTCTTCCGCTTCTCATTTCTGTTCTTGTTTTTTCTTTCATACTTTGATTTGATTTTCTTCGGATCCACCTCTATGGATAGTGTTGATTGCAATCAATTTCCTCCATTAGAATTATTCAAAATTACTCATAGTAATTATAATTTATGAATCATACGCTTCAATTAATTGGAGCACTCCTCAACTTCTACCTTTTTTCTTCCCCTGTGGTTCTTCTAACCACCAGACGTCCGCCTCATCTCCATCATTATCTTCGCTTTCACTTTCACTAGTGAAGACCTCGTGTTTGACCTCGGAGTCTTACATAGATATCAAAATCTGAATCCAACTCCTCCTTCACCTCCGCATCCACCTCCTTCATGACAACGACTGTCATTTTTTCTACCAGTGACGATTTCCGATCTGACACGGTGCTGTTGTTACTTACCTCCTTCAATCATCTACAAACCAAACTGGAAACTGGAATAAACTAAAATTGACAACAATAAAAATATTTATCTTCTATAGAAACAACACGACGAATCAAAGAATCTTCATTAATATTACATTTTATTAGCAGTTAAATAATGAAATATATTTAAAATTAGATTAGATTAATAGATTTAAAACGAGACAGAAAATACCTATGACCTAAGGCTCTTGAATTCAGCTTCACCTCAGCTGACTTTCTGCTTGACTCTAGTATTTCGATTTCCGGTTTTTGTGAGTGTTTGAGAAAATTAAATCAGACTGTCAGAGTGATATTGTTGGCGAGCAACTTGGTTGGACTTGGATTGTCTCAGCTGTCTCACTTTCACTGTGTTTTGCTACAGAAGAGTAGAAGAGTGCAACTGCAAGCAGAGCAGAGCCAGAGTTTTGGCGGTTGCTGGCTTTGTTGGTGGTGGTCTGTTGCTGCTCTTGCTCATCTGCGACTGGGACTCAAATTGGCCTTTTTCTCAGTGAAAGTAAATTTAAAGTACAAGTTAATTAAATTACCCTTAAACCAAATAAAAAGACAATCAGTTGATTAATTAAAGGGTGTAATTAGAGATTAGAAAGATATGATTGTGAACCACTATCGAAAAGAGTTCATGGACCTCGTGGTAGGCACCCGTCCAGTGATCATCTGCAACCAGGACGTGGACGCCCTCTGCGCTCTGAAGATTCTGACGAATCTCTTTAAAAGCGAGGGTGTCACCTACATCCTGTCGTCTTGCAACGGGATCAGTGAGATGAGGTCAAGATTCGACGAGTTCAGTGGTCAGTCGAATGTGTTCATTCTCCTGAACTGCGGTGCCACAGTGGACCTGATGGAAACACTTGGAACTCCTTCCCGGGAGAAAATCTTCTTCATCATGGATTACCACCGGCCGATTCACGTTATCAACTGGTTCAATACCACGGGACAGCTGAGGTTCATGTCCGTGCCCGAGTCCACTGAGATGATGCCGCAGTTTGATCAAATTTTTGCGGAGGAACCGGATGTCTCGGATGATTCGGAGGATGAAGATGATGATGATGAGAGTATAGAGGATAGAATGGAGAGGCGGTCGGAACGCCAGGAACGCCGTCGGATGCACCAGAAGTGGCTGGAGAAACGAGAAAGGATCTTGTTTGACTACAGAGAATGTTCCTACTATGCTCGACCGGTAACTATCAACATGATTAAATGAATTGCAATATTTTGTAATGTAATTTAAAATATAAATAAATCGTTTTTTATTTATTTTGAAAGTCTGCTCTGTACGCTTTGGAAGTGGCTTGGGTTATGTCGAGGGACGACATGGACTCGATTTGGTGCGCCATCGTGGCACTGACTGATTTTCTTGTGATGGGTCGCATTTCAAGCTCCAAGTACATTGACTTTGCTTCTACTATCAATGATCACATAGTTCGAGTGGGAAACGCTGAAAAGTTGCCCAGAGACTGTCTCAAGATTCGGTTCGAGAGGGAGCTGTATCTTTTCCTATATAGAAACTGGTCTCTCTACGAGAGCCTGAAGATAACGCCAAACGTCGTGAATAAACTGAGGACCTGGACAATGGAGGGGAATCGTCGACTCCATCAGCTCTTAGTGTCCGTGGGACTCCCACTGACTGAGGTGAAGCAGAAGTATCTGAACATGAATTTAAAGTTGAGGGACGAGCTTCTAGAAATTTTTTCCGGTGACACTGTCCAAGAAAAGTGGAAGTTGCAGGATATCGTTTTTGGGTCATTTGTCGCCGAAATCGGATTCCGGTCCAAGTTCAACGCTCTAGATTGTCAGTTGGCAACCCTGGCTGTTTTGGAGGATCCCTCCGATCCCGGGAAATCGTGCGAAGCTCGCTTTCTGGAAGCCCTGCAGATTCTAAACACCAAAGACCAAGAATCTTTTGGGAAGGGGATTGAAAAGGCCAAGGCCATGCTCAAACAGTTGTACAGTCAAGTTCAGATGATGATTGATCTCAGGCAGCAGCAGCTCCAGGAAATGGGGCCCTTTGTTTTTCTCCAGCTTCCGGACTCCCTCATCGACTACAACTTTTTCAAACGTCCAAATGCCATTCCTATTCTGGTACACTTTCTCCAGCATGCAGGCGTCCGCTCTGGGAAAAGTCGCTGGAAACAGTACCCCTGGATCGTGATGATTCCCTACTCAGCGGAATATTTTCTTGCGGTAGGTGTTCAACCCGGAGCCTACGAAAGCGACCAGAAAAATATTTTCTATGAAGTTTTTCGCGTGCTCAAATCTAAACTAGGAGACGACGCCATTCTCGATTACTACGAAGGCTGGGTCATGCAGGTGAAATCTGTCAGACGCCAGTTTTTCGTCGACCAAATTCTCGCCATCTCAGAATAACAGAACAATAGAATGTTAATTGCCTAATCAAAATTAACTCCTTTTTCAAGTTTAATTGCTTTATTTACGTTACAAACCAATTTACCATTACGTATTACATTATAGTCTTAATTTTTTTAATTTCTTTAAAACTATAAGTCCCTATATCCCAATTTAAATTATCGCATAAGGAGTAATGAGCTTTATTCTATATTCAGTCATTCCACCTAAACTTAATTACGTATTAACGGATATTGGCATTTGACTTTTATTAGGTTTTAACTTTCACAGTAGTACATTTGTTCCTATACGGCAATGATGGTAATTTGAGGTGTTTATACAGGATTGTTCAAGAATCATGATAACGGATTCAAGAAGAAATCGTACATTCATTATGTATTAAAATTCTATCTAGTTAGTACAATCTATCCTTTAGTATTTAGTACCTGCATTAAAAGTTCTTGTTAATTCTGTAGTATTGAGTGAAAAGGGACAAACAGTGAGAAGTGAAATTGTGGGTGACTATAATTTGCGATAAGCAAAGTGTGGAAAGTGTTAACAGGATTTTTCATGGTTACCGTGAAGTTAATACTCAAACAAAGGTAGTTAGATTAATTGAAATAATTTACACAACCTCGTGTCCAATGTAATTTTTACTTGTTAGTTAAGTGGTATGTGACAGTGTTGCTCATGGAAGTTTTTTTGTCGATGTTCTTGTCTTGTAATATAGTAGTAATTCTATTCTTTCTTCGGGACTTATATTATATATGAGATGTCCTGTTGACATGAGGTGGTGGCATACTTTTTCGAATTGTATGTGTTAGCTCTGGAGTATATGTCTTTTCGTCCATGTTGTCCTCGTAGCAAATCGTGTCGCTCGCGCTAATTTAAAACAAAACAATAATTACTTTGTATAGGGTGCATTTAATTTTAACAATTCGCAATAAAACTTGTTAGCAGAGCTCTTACGCTTGGGTATATATCCAAGTGAAATAGTACGCTAACGCCAAAACTAGAGAGATCAGAAGAGATCCAAACACAATGAAGAAAGGTCGCAATTTTCCTCGTAACCTAGAACCAGAGTGACAGCAAGCATCTCCATATCTGGCACATGACAGGTAGGAACAACTGATTGATTCCAATTCACCTGCAGAAAATTTATCGAAATCAAAATTAAGAGTGTGCAATTGTGTGTATATGTCACATGTAATATGATGTTCGTAATTTGTTTCATTTTTATTTAGCAGTACCTTGGAGTGCTTTAAAATCTTTGGCATCCAAAACGGAAATGAGACCTTGCAAGCATTCCCAAACTAAATCACCGCATTTTTCTCTCAAATTACTAAAATGCTCCTCATCACATTCATCCGCTGAGTGAGAGTGAGATTGAGACTTTGAAGTTTTCGATGACACTGTTGCTTTGGAGTCATGGCCATTCTGGTCAATTTGTGGCTCCTCACTGCTGGCAGTGTTTGGACGGGTTTTCTTATGATCTAGATGGGGTTGACCACTTTTAAACGTTGTTTTTCCGCTAGCAGATCCTAGCGTATTCGCTGGGGTCCACACTGAGACGTCAGTAGACTTTGAATCTTCGTCCAAGAACGAGGTAGACATTAGCACGTCACACCGCATCACGTCACAATATTCTCCTAAGCACACTGAATCTTCTGCCTGTAAAGAGACCAAAATATTTACACAGTTCAATTAGCTAAAAATTGGATTTACACATTGTGGTCAAGTGGTCAAACGCTTGGGAGTAAACACCTTATTAATAACGTCTGAGTGTCGACGCTCAATGTGAAGGTCCAGGTGTCTTTCCAAGTAGAACTTTTTGCCACATTCTAAGCATTGCCAGTGGGAAGATCTAGTACTTTTCAAGCTCTCTCTAACTCCTAATAAATCTCTGGAGAGGTTGAGAGGACATTCTATTGGAAGATTAACACCGTACCTGCTGAGCACTGGAGTCCAGTTCTACAATTACAAATTAAAGAAAGAATTATATTGCTGGACCTGCTCAAGAACTCATTTACATTATAAAAGCATTGTTAGTTTTTTCTGCTTACTTTTTGTACAATTTTTCTAACGATTGAGGAATTGGTCACATCACAAGGTTTCTTCACCCGCCCGAAGAATGGGGGCCAGTAGTCTCCCACCCAAAAGGCAAGCATAAATGCAATCTCCAACAGCGCGATTTTGCAGATGTTGGATAAACTGCAGAGCCGGGTTACTCCTGACATCATTGTGGATACAACTACGTCACCTTAGCTAGAAACACACTTTTCACTTTCACTACCCCGCCACCAACCACTAACCAATCCCTTAATTTCTTTTTATCAATGTTAGATCAATAAAACACCAATTCCCTATTAAAGTGTTTTGCAAGTTCCGTCAAAGAGCCAACACGAAAACATTGTCAACTGTCACTGTTTTTCTCACTTGTTAAGTTGATGCTCAACAATTCGGCTTTCTCTCATTTTCGGAGCAGCGTTAAAATTCACCGCAAGCGTGAGTTACATGCTCCTCACACTGAAATCATAAATTATAATTTTTTGCCTCATGGGTCACAAAACATTTTCTCCATACAAAGTGTCAACACGCCTTAAAAAGATTAAATGCTTCCTTGCGGTTTAAAATTGAAACTGAAACTTCCTGTTACATAGTCAAAATCAGCACCGTCGGCTTGCAAAAAGCAGGCGACTTCCTTTTCCTCTTCATTACTACAACGATAATATCAGCAGCCGCAGCGTAATGGCTTATTAATGGCTATCCGGATCAATTCTCTACCTCCAAATTTCTTTCTCCCATTCTCTCAACTCTAACGTAAAATATTGTATTGTTTTGGCACACGGCACCCAGGTATAAAAATATAAATATGACCATAATGTTATTGCATGTACGTTCCTTAGGTTCCTTGGCCAAATGTCCCAGTGGAGTTGAACGAGGAGAAAAGAAACCAAGTGAAAACGCCTGTACTTTGCTTCCCGAAAACTATGTGGAATGATCAGGCTTCCAATACACATCACAGATTATTAGTTGAAGTAGGTAGTAGGAAAGCAGAGCAGCAGCAGCAGCTACTCGTCCTTCTCCATAACTTCCGCTTCCTCCCTCCCTCACTCTCTTCTCTATCTTTCTTTTCCTCACTTTCCTTCGCACTTGTGCACCATCTCAATATCCAGTGTGAAAAGTGAGGATCCTTCGTTTTTAAAGCCTAGTCTAAAAAATCCACTCGTTCTTTTCTCCTCTCTTTTCTATCTTGCTTATTACTATCTATCTGCACTGCTGGAATATAATAATGTCGATGTCGAGTTGAATCAGCTCACTCAGACCAAGTGCTATCTTCAAAAGCCATGCACGTTCAGTAAGAACGTGCATTTCGCTTATTATTAGCCTACAACTTTTCTTATCATTTTTAGTCCCCCTTACTCTTTCAAAGAAGCACCCACGCCAGAAAAACTTTCTCATTCCAAGTTGTTTCATCAACCGGTCCGGATGAAGACATGTACACAATATAATATACGTAATGTATTTCGTGCTTTCTTTTCTCTTGTGTCACTGCATTAGGCTGAAAGCGAATCAAGTGGTGTATAAAAACACAAAACAAGCTATTCATACATTTTCTAAACTTTCATCATATCAGGACTGTCGCGGTACACCATACAGGCATTAGCAATATATAACACTCGCGTTTATAGAAAACAGGAGCATTCATCATCATAGGAAAAGGCAAGGAGAAAAAACAGGTTTTCTCTTGGCACACCCTTTGCTTTGCCCAACTTTGAAGGAAGGAAAAGCGGCATGGAAAGCTAGCTGGAGAAAGAGCAGCAGAGCAAGAAAGACATGTGTATCAGGATATATGTACATACATCACTTTTAGAAAATATATTTCATATCAAGGGAACATGGACATAAGTACAAACTGCCTTATTTCCATCATGCAATGTTCAACCATTTGTTCTGTCCGAAGGAAAGAGTGAGTGAGTGAGTGAGAGGGAGAAAAAAAGAAGCGAAAAACCTCTTTCCCATTTCCTTTTGTATACATACCCGTTGCATAATTTTTACATGGTTGCTTTGTATGTGGAAAAGAAAATGTACCTGTATTTACTTACTTGATTTTAGTTACTCCACCACACAACTTTTTCGCTTCTTGCTTCTTTCCCGTTGTCTATGGCCCGGAAAAATCAATAGGAAACTCTGCTTCTTACACTAGGAATTTAGTGAAACCGTAGCCATGCTGGTGGTGGATCCATCCAGGGTTTCTACTTTCTCTCTTGTTCTTTTCATTAGGACTGCCTCAGCTTGCATATCTTTAGTTTTGCCTTTCTTCCTTTCTTGACCAGCAGGAACGACTGCACGCCACGAGAAGCAAAAAAATTATGAAATGGTATTAGCACCAGCAGCCGAGTTTTCTCCTGTTTGTCCCATGTGTCCCTTCGTTTTGAATAGAAGAAGCGGAACGCGCTCGTTGTTATGTATTCTGTCTCTTTGTGTGTTTATGAAAAATGTATGCAAATCTGTCATGGTAATTTTCTTTGCATTTCCACTCGTATTTTTCATAGGAAATTGTATAATAGATTTTGTATTCGTGCAAAGATTTCTCATGCAGGCGTACTCTTGAATTAATGAACGTCTACATTTATCTTCGTGGTTATACATTTTCCTCGCCATGCCCAACCAAGTTACATAAATGCAAGCAAAATCCACTTGGCTTTTGGACTTTCCTTTTTATTAACGAAAATGGTCGAATAAACGGTCGCTTTTTAATAATAGTCTGCATTCAATGCATTTTCTTTTACTTAAGGCGCTGGGTAAATAATACGCCCGGTCACACATTTAATCTAATATTTTTGCATAATTTTCCCTGATTTTACTACGCTCTTTTATTTCATTACTGTGCCATTCTACTCCTTGGTTTTAAGGGATTTCCAACTAGGCCAAACTGCCGACAATTTACCTTCGCCGTGGCAAATAGCTGCACTTCCAATCTCTCTGCAAGTAGCATCGAGAAAGCGGGATCAGAATTTAGATTTGCAAATTAAAGTGGTGAGCGGGATTTTATGTGGTTTCCTTTTTTACGTAACAGGCACAAATATTAAGATGACTGCTCATTTTTGCGGTTAGCGCAAAGAAACGAACTACGTCGTGTGTCCAATTTCTGGAAAATGAAAAATTTTCATGATAAAATAAAGGCAGAAAAACGTTTACGATTCGGAGAGGGATTTTTATTACAAAAAGATAAGATATTGGAATTAATTAAGCTTAAAAATTAAAAAAGTTTCGGTCGATGCTTTTGTTTCCTGTCGAGTGTTTTATGTAAGATAGTATTATATTTCGTTCTACAAATTTTAAAATAAATACGATCTTTTCCTCTTAAATACACCAGAATAAACGATTCCTTTTTCCATTATTCAAAATTGCAAATACTTAATTAAGTATTCCCTTAGTTTAAAAATTATCATATTTCTTATTTCATATTTATCGAGGCTTTAATAATTGTAAATAATAAAACTAATGCATAATCATGTTACACAATTCATTGAAAATTGCGCGTTGGAATGAAAGGGTGTACACATAATTGAAACATTATACAATACACTAAATGTTTATTTATAAATAATCTTCAGATAATTTCTCATTTTGACCATTTGACAAATTCAACAATTTGTGTCAGACTTCTCGGTTCTGTAGCGAAAGTAAAGAGTAATAACTTTTGATCCAAGCGAAAGAAGCAGCCATGTCAGGAAAGCAAATAATCGTTCATCATCATCCTTCATCAACACGTCCGATCCAGGAAGCATTCCACAAAGAGGTGAAAAGAATGTCCATTTTGTACCAGGATGATGTTGGATATTTCATGACGTGTCTCAATAAATTTATTACACAGCATAAATGTGCCAATCTCAGCGTCATTTCTTTCACCTTCTAGAACAAATTCCATTTTCTTTCTAGTTTCCTGAACTTGCAACACAAGAAAAAGCTGCATATCTCACATTTCGCACAAATTATTAAACATTCACCGGACGCACATCTCTGAAAATGTGATCTAATAATCTTATAGCGAGTCGGTACGGTAGCGGAGAAAATATACAATAGAAATAGAGAGACAAACTCAATTCTCTACGGCCACGAACAAAATTTGTGTAACATATTTTGTCAAATTGGGACATATTTGTGTGAGAAAAATTGCTCAAGGATCTTACAATTATTTTACGAGTTTCGTACGGAAAAAATCAACAGATTGCCAAAAACGGAGACGTGGAATACAAAGGAGAGTTCCTTTATCAAAAGTTTTTCCAGGTAGTCGCGTCGAGTCTGCATCCGGGCGAGTTGCAAAACTCACTGTAATTTCAAAAGGATCACGTAATATAGGCCTTTGAGCAAAAACAAAGGTAAATATTTCGAAACAGAGAAAGCAGTGGTGTATGAAAACTGACCGTTGTTTGCGATGATTAAAGTCTTCAACTTTTCCCAGATTATTCGCTCTGCGAGTTCATTATTTGTGTAAAGTATTGATCAAACTTGACTTTTGTCTGCAAGAAAAAGGAGAAAAGCTCTTTCAAAAGACTTGTTTAGTGAAGACGGGTATTATTATTTTTTCGGTAAATCATCAATGAGATGCTGCAACTTTTCTACAGACACACATAAACAACATAGAGAAATACACATTTCAAAATTAAAACTAACTTTTCAACAAGAATTTCTTACTTATCGTCGTCATCAGCAAGAAGAAGGCGAAGAGAGGAGGGGAGCGTTGGAGAAAGGAGCCGCATAGCATTAGCATATGGAGCGGAATAAAATTAGAAGAGATGAGGAGAAGGAGGGCAACGAGAGAAGAAGGACAACAAACAAACAACATGTTTATATTTCTCAAGAAAAAGTTGAGAGAATCTTTGATTAAGTTTCGAGGAAACTTGAATGAAGGACTGGATTCATTTACTTTTCCTTTTTCCTTTCTTTTTTTCTACTTCTGCCTCTCTTTCTCCACTTTTCCCTGCTCTCGTGTGTGTGTGTGCAAGAGCAAAAATAACAAGATTACAGTTCATCTAAAGAGAAATTGTTGGTAGGTGATCTTTTCAAGCAAAAACGCGAGTCAACAAAATTACTGTTAAATAAACATGTTCATGTGCTTCGCTGTTTTTGGACTGCCTTAAGGAAAAGAGACGCCACAAGTACATGATTCTTTTACGTCATTGTCCCACGCGTCTCTAATAATGTTCATGAAGATACCAAAATAGATAATCACTAACGAAACGAAATTAAACTTTGCAAATTTTTCTATCCCTTAGCTAAGCTTCATTTTTAATTAATCCTCCAGAGACCAGGAAATATTTTCCTAGAAAATAGACAATGCTTACAACTTTATGTATGCGGTTGTATGCCTATTGCCGTTATTATTACGCCCACTGATCTATTTCAATGTTTTTTCATTAGTTTCTAGGAAAATTTGTTTTGTGTGAAATATTCAAATTGCTGATGGAGCAAAATCTGATTCTTGGCCTGCAATATTAATAATTATGGTTAGAGAAGTTAGGTTGTTCCACGAAAAATGGTCCCATTGAGAATGCATTTCATTAATATTGTGCTCACGTCACGTTTTCGTGTTACCATTAAAATTTGTCAGCAGCATTTGAGAATGTGTAGAGTTCATTCTTTATCTTCCAAGAAGTGGAACGTTCCGAGTGATTCAGTTGGTTAAACTTGGTATCCTAGTCCTGCATAGACTGCAAATTCCTTTCATTCTGTACTACGAGTTAAAACAAGTTAGCGTGTGGCAATAATTTCAAGCAACTTTTCTCAAACACTTTTCACGAAATAAATAATGTATTAGATATTCAAATTCTGATTCTGCGAAATCAAATTTCAAGTTTCTGTTTTCAATGCTAAGAATGCTGCGTCTGTAAACTGATTATCATGAGTGTATAACGAAACCGTTCAAATCTGTGAATATTCACTTTTCTTTCCACACAAAGGTGGAATGTTTATAAGACAAAAAAGCAAGTTTCCCTCTGGCATCTGAATCTGCTTGGTTTAAACTTCAATTCCTCTGCTAAGAATAACTCGTTAAATATGTACATATTTCTGTATGTTAATAAGATGAATATTATGAATTATTATGATGCGGTGTGTGTGTAAGTTGTGCGGAACAATCTCATTTATTTTCTGCTTATGAAATGTTGGTTAGATTATTTCCCAACGCCGATCGATAACGATGATGATGACGACGACGAGGTTGAAAACACTTTTATTTTTAGCAAGTAGATTGTATGTGTGTTCGTCAGTAACTCTCTTTATTTATTTATTTAAATTACATGAAAACATCGGGGGGAGCCTCTTTGCTAAGTTTCTCGTCCTCAAATGTCACTGTCTTGGAACGAGTTGGACGTGGAAGTGTGGCTGAGGAGCGACCACCACAAAAGTTCATGTTGCCCAAAGTAGTCATCTCAACGACGTTGGGCTGGGGTGCAAAGAATTCCGTTGCCATACTTTTTGGTACAAAATATTCGTCCCCCTGTTTGATTAGTGAAAGAAGATACAAGAAGAAATTAGAGCTGAAGCAAGGGAAGCTAGATTTTGCCTCAATGTTGAAAAAGTATTCTCTTTATTAAAAACAAAAAAAAAATAGACTAGACTGCATACCATTGTGGAATTGGTACTGTCTAGCGTAATGTGCTGTAGTCCTACGTGGTTCTCCTGAGGGGGAGCGGCGTCCTTTTTATTCTGCAGTCAGGAGATTGGCCGATGGTACTGTCGACCACGTCCCGTCTTGCTTCGAACAATTTCCTCTTGAACGAGATTGAAAACGGTGGAAATCAGTGCCATTCCCAAGAGAATGTAGACTGAAGACACCAGTAATGAAACCTGAAACGCGCAGACAAGAAAGGAAAATTATCTGAACATGCGACCAACATTAAATTTTCAATCTTCAGGGAAATCTAATAAACATGGTCTAATAAAACGATTATTAAAAGCACGCCAGGACGGAACTCGGAAAAAATAAATGAAATGCTTACATGTTTTGAAAGATGAGGATCCAGCATGCCTCCGAAACCAATTGTAGCTAATGAAGCAAAGCAAAAGAAAATTGCATCCACAAATGGCCAGTCTTCCAGCCACCAGAAAATACCCGCGCCACCACACAGGTAGGCGAAAACGAGTATCAGCGAAACTGGAATAGGTACACCGCAGCTGCCTCGTCTCTGCAAAAAATTAACACGTAAATAAACAGTGTCAGTTTATAAAAGCTCGGCGACACGGTGATGATGAAGACAGAGAAGAAACTTTTTAATCAAGTTCCGCTAAAAAAATATGAGTGGGACGTCCCTGGACTTGTTTTTCCAATCCAATTAATACCCACACAAAAACCAATTTTCAGGGAATTTATTGCAAATTGGGTGAGCGTTGTGATTACTCAGAGAGATGATGATGAGTGAGTGTTCTATAACAAAATGCGTTGGCGTTCCGACCTACATTATTATTCTGCATCGAATTTTCTCCCTTAATTTCCGCCACTCTGACCAAAATTCTATTTGATCACCATCACCATCATCACCACCGTCGTGCTTATAACAGTCATCGTAAAAATCGTTATTATCACCCTCCTGGAAGATACGTGTGTTAAAAGTGGAAAGCCTTAGTTTTCACTAAGCACACATTATTACACTTTCTCTATAGTGGTAAAAAAATAACTACACTTCATGGAAAATTAAACAATAACAAATAGGTGTACCTACGTTCCTTTGCTCCCTTTCTCTACAGACACACAACTTTTTCTATGAATTTGAGCATCCAATTAGGTTGATGATACGATGATCACGATGGTGGTGATGTTGTTGATGATGATGCTGAAACAAGATATTTCGAATTGAGTCACATGTAGGAGCACCTGAAAGCGTCAGTGAACTCCACTCCATGCATATTAAAAAGGGGCAGTGTATAGAGAAGGGGCATGGAATATGAGCCACCTTCCCAGGCGAAAGCCACACGTGTAGAAAACAAATTGAACATGACATGGATGTTAAATACAAGGTGAAAGTAGAGAGAGAAAGAAAAAAAGACCACTTGCCAAGAAAAAAGACAAACTTTTTCATTGTAATTTGAGGGGAAAAGTCTGCCAGAGAAAATGGAGCAATATGGAAACTGGAAAGTCGGGTGAAGCAGCCTTTCGCCCTCTATTTGCGCACTCACTCAAATTAAATGCATTCCAGTTCTCATTAAATTTCTAACTCTCTTTCCCTCATTTTGTTGCGGACCATTAAAAGGAATTAGGAGCTCTTTTGACTTGACGGAGATGATGATTACATTAAGGAAATCACTTTCTCATTATTAAATATATATACCCACGCGCACATCAAACGTTTTACTCTTTCACTGCTTACGAAGGGATATTTGAAGAGGAGAAACAGGATGATGTTTTCCACCCAAACGAAAATGAGGGGAAAGGTAAGAGTAGTACTAGCCAGAGTAGTTCTCCATGAACTATTATCATTATCATTTTACATAAAAAAAGTAACTATAATTGTGCATATGTCAGGGAATGTGATGTGTAGAAAATGAGAGTGAGCGACGAGCCTTCCATCTAATTTGACTTTTTGCCTCCCTCGTAGCTCCTTCTTCTTCAACACGATTCCTGGAAGAGGCTGCTTTATGACTCTAAACTATTTTCCTATTAAACATCCAACTAAACTACGAGTACCCTAGTAAAAGCATTTTTATTCACTTCTCAAGAGCTCCCATTTTATTCCACGTAAAAATCTCCTTGAACTGGTTCACAACAACGAGGACTAAACAACTGCTCGAGAACACAAGAGTCTCTAGATTTCATTTTGGAAGGCATCGTAAGCAAGGGGAAAAGGACTCGTCTCATCTCATCTCTCATCTACGAAATTTCTCCGTTGAAGCAAATAGGAGGCACTTGTTTCAAAAGTGATGGCCTCTCTCCCTCTCTCCAACTCGATTACTCTTCTGCATCCACACTCAGACAGTGTGCGTTGGATGGATGGTGGAAAAACGGGCTATTTTTTCACTATGCCCTTTTATTACCCATCAAAGCATGTCTGAGCGCTGCCCTATAAACTCTGTGTCAATAATTAAAGTAGCTGTGAAAAAGCTGATAGAAATTGTTCGAGGCCAGAGACAAGAGCAGTATGTCGCCGGAGTCAGTTTGGCAAAAGTATAGAGAGAAAAGTGAGTGAGAGAAAGAGAGCACAAAGCCACTTACCACAATTTTCGAGTAGACGGTTCGAATTCCACGAGAGAGAAAGTCTCCAACGGTAGCCAAATAACATAGGGTTAGAGGGATGCCGACTGCAGCGTAGAATACCGTCAAAATACGACCTGGTAATGACTTTGGACTCACACTTCCATATCCTGCAGTTTTCCACATCCAGATATTTCATGTCCAACGTTGTTTGTGGTATGTGGAGAAAAGGCAGAAAAGACACACAAAAAGAAAAAGAATTGTCGAGTTGTTTGAAAAGAATTAAATTTTCCTGCAAAAGTACAGACACAGGGGAATCTAAGCACGTGCACAAACGTTCCGACTATCGCTGATAAGGAGGCGAACATAGTCATATTGGAAACAATTTTATTTGCTAAACAGCAAAGACAAAGGAGGGAATAAGCATCTTACGTATGATTATCTGTGTCTGCACTGGTGCCTATATGCATGAACGCGGTTTTACTACACAACTAAAATTTTATATAGCGGCATTAAACTAGTGAATGTAAAGAAAGGGCTATAAAAGTGGAAGGCAGTGCATGGTGAGGAACATAAGGAAGTGGGCAGAAGGAGGAAGGGAAAGTGGAGGCGCGGAGGGAAGGGACAGAGAGGAATAAATGTAACTAAATGGAATGAATGTAATGTGTGTGCAGTTAAGTTAAGCGGTATTCAACTGAAAGTAGATCTCCGCAAATTGCACACTACTTACATAACTTTTACTCTCCTATTTTCCACTATAAACTACTAACTTTTTACATATCCTAAAAGCGAACAAACAAGCCATCACACAAATGAAGAGAAAAGACGGGAATCAAGTTAAAAAAGGCGAGTGGAAAGTGGTCGTTCTCATGGGTTGGCCATACCGATTGTCGTAATGAGCGTAAGAGAGTATAAAAGGGCAGCTGGGAAATTTTCAAAGGAATCCTCTCCGTAGTGCGTCTCTCGGTTCGTTCGGCCAAAGTCAGCATCGTCGATGGAGAAAAGCTGCCTTAAAATCTCATCCTGGAACTGTTGCAACTCCAACTCTGCAAGTTGTGTCCAGTTGGACTCGTAAAAGACATTTAGCTCGATTGTTAGTGCCCTGTGTGGAATTAAAAATTCATTATTTTTAGACCAGTTTTAGATGTACTTCTAGGAAACAACAAACTCCTCTATGATATTTACACGACCACTTCAGACTTGAGACTTCATTCTACTGCCACCATTACCTACTGTCATGAACATGAAATGGCACATCACCAAAAATGGCATAATAAGCCAGCAGACTTTCTCTGAAAGCAGTCTTTTACTCAGCTCTCGTTATTAAGCTCTTGTTGTTCCTCTTAGCTCTTCATGACCACGAAGTTGACGATGATCGTGCAATGATGATGATCGCGACGACTTTTTGCGACGACCAAAAACGTTTTATACACTTTCCAAAAGACAACAAGGCGGCGGGATAAAGTGCATTTTAAGCCATTATGCCTTGTGGGCCAATTATTTTAAGTATCTCAGAAAAGATGACTTGAGCTTTTTCTATTGCCATCATCGTTATCATCATCACGTCCATCGTCTCTCTTTGTCTGAGCATTCACTGCACATATTTTAGAATCTCGCTTTTTAATCTTTCAAAGCGTTCTCTACTTTGCGAATAAAACACGTTAAAAACAACTGTTTTTCGTCCGAAAGCTGTGCAAACAGAAAACAAGCTTACTCAGAGGAAAAAACAGAAAATTTGTAAAAGTGAGCAGAAAAATTCAAAGGAGATGATGATGCGACCAAAAAAGGAGCACAAACATCGTACAAACACATGAAAAACAACACACACGATGCAATCGTTATATTGAACATTGCCATTCCTCTTGCCGTTATCATCGTGCCGAAAAAAACAACATGATCATCAAGAAGAACAATGGCAACATTACTCTCGTCATATGCATACAACAGTCATTTTTTTCGTACATGAAAAATGGAAAGAGTGCTTCACAGCACAAACATCAACAACATCATCAACAGCATCCCAGAAAAAAAGATGATGAAGCTAATGGCACTTTTTATATTATATTTTCCTTTCTCATCACTCATAGGACATGTTTGTTTTCAGAGAGAGAGAAAGAGAGGAAGTGAGAGAGAAAGGGAAAGAAGATTACAATATGTTTGCTTACTTGTCCCTTTTTCGCTTCCTTTCTCTGTACTTACTTGCTACTTACGTGTAAGTAGTTACGTACTTGCATAATACTCACTTTTTACTTTCTCACTCTTTCTTTCTCTCCCTCTTGTAACTATCAACTATCTACTACAATTCTTACTACGCTACTTACCATAATCTCATCACTGTGCGATTCCTCAGAGTATCCAGCTCACTTGAGCTAAGGCTCTCTTTTGCCAACAGCCCATGATGGCTTTTATGGTAATGATTTTCCAGGAAGAAGAAGGCAAAAGCGCCTAACAGCACATACACAATAATAGCGGCGCAGACGGAGAATATAGAGAGACAGCATCGTCTTGCTTCACACATTGTGCTAATTTTTTTTCTCGCGTTGTTCCTTCTCTAAATCTTATTATTATTGTTATTATTATGTTTTATTATTTTTATTATTGTTATTTTCCTCTTGTCTGCCTGTTCTGCGACAATTTAAATTTCCTATGCTCAGAGAGAAAGAAAATTGGAAGAAGAAAGTTTTATAATGGAATTGAGTGGAAGTTAGGAAAAGTCTGTCCTCTCTTATTATTTATGGATCTACAGAAATAGAATATTCGTTTGGGGAATATAATGGAAAAAGGAGAATACGGCGGGTCCAGTCGCTCAGTGACACGGTGAACGACACGAGGAGCGAAAGAGGAAGACAAACGCGAGGAAACTGCTCATTAAATACCATGACGTTCTCTCATCCGTGGTCATGACTCCGACGATAATAACGAAGCTAATAGCAGTAATTATAATGAAGTTTCTCTATCTGCCGCTGCGTTTAGTACGTTTCTGTCTTTTAGATTATCTAATAATTATCTAATAATCTGGAAGAACATTTCTGCAAAAATGGCCTCATAATTACTAATTTCACGAGATAAATTCTCTCTGCTGAACAGAAAACAGACATTCTGAATTCCTCACAGCTTTCCCCTTGATGACGCTTACTCACACACTTTGTGAGATTTCCGTTGATGATGATGGTGCTTATCAGGGATAGTTATTTGCCTGGAACGTTGATGATTTTCGTTGTACGCAAATGAGACACCGAAACTAATAACGACGAGGAGCTTATACTTGAAGGAAGCGCTCTATTACCACTTTTTGTACTCGTTTGTTAGTGCGAGAGAATAAAAAGGGTCACATTGTCAGTCAAACAAGGACTGTCGTTTTGTACAAAAGCTGCACTAAAAATCTTTAGAGTTCATGTGATGTGAATGGAGCACGCGCTTGTCGTTTGCGCTGTCAAGTCAACATGCTGAGTAAGGACGGTGAAAAAATTCAATTAAAATCTCCTACAGGCCGCCATACATCATTAAGATGACAGAATGGAAGGTTGTCACTTTGCTACTTATGCAAAAGTCTCTGTAGAAGGTTCTTTTTCCGTTTTCAAAGAAACTACTGCCGGTTACGAAGTCATATACTTAGACATTAACAGCTCGTTTAATGATGAGCAGGAAAGAGAAAATGAAACGCTTCACGTTTTTTTATCTGTCTCTCTCTTAATTTGCGCTGTCACTGTCACTACTGCAATTTAAAAATAACACGAGCTGACACAGAACATACGTAGCCGTATTATGATTTTAACTACACAATTAGTGTCATTGTCACTTTCACTCTTAAGCAGAGTCATTTTTGCGCTGGCTGAATTGGTGAATAAAACACGCTAATGAGTTCTATTATCAATTTGTGTGATCATAAGGAGCAAAACAATATGCATAATGCTTCTTTTGTTGTCTTTTTAAGTCTTTCAAGCACTTTGCGTGCACAGTGCAAAAGAAAGCGACTTCAATGGTATGCTAAATCAGAGAATAAAAGAAGATGACTTGACGAGATAACTTTTTTCGTTATCATTGAGCGGAACACAGCACGGTCACACAAGTGCACACTCAACCAAAACGCAGTACGGTCTGCTGTCAAATATAATACATATTTCATTTAGTCTAATATTTTTCTATGTAATATTAAAACTTCTCTCCTCTTCACTCTCTGATCAAACAACGACACGATCACGGTTGTCGTTCATCTTTATGACGGTCTGTTTCCGTTCTTTTCCACTTATTACAATTCCAGTCTCGCTCACTCACAGTCACTCACTTTCTATTATTAGTTGTGTGCTAAACAACGGCTGTGAAATACCGATAAATAATATGTAGCAACAATACTGATAATAATGGGAAACGAGAATAATTGTGAGTATTGTCGTGCTGCTCGTTCCGTCCTTCCCTCTGTGGAGTGGAAATGGATAAAAATATGAATATGATGATGATTATTATTATTGTTGTGTATTTTGTTGTTATACAATGAAAACAATTGGAGGAAAAACAGTGGTATGTGGATGTAGTGGGAGTAAAAGTGCGGTGGAATGTACTTATCAATATGATTGTAGAGAGAAAAGCGAGTTGATTTCAAAACTTGCAGTGGTAGAGTAGCGAAGTGGTGGTAGAACACAGTGAAGAGAAAAATGCACACGCAGTGTGTGGTCTCCGAGAGGAGGAACAGTGTAGTTTTGTGATGTTGTTGGAGAGACTACTCTCAAACGAATGACTGAATGGAGAAAAAAAGCAGAGAGAGCGGAGCGAGGGTGAGGAAACAAGTTAACTTTCTCTCTATGTCTCTGTGTGTAGACCAAGTAGAGTGGAATGGTAGAAGCGGAGCGGTAGTGGTAATCGTGAAAGTTGCCCAAGTATTTTTTTTCTCTCTCTCTCTCGTTCTTTTTCCTTTTTGTTCATTCCATCCTCACTCCACTGACTTATAATAATAGGGTTTTTTCTCTCTCTTTAAGAGTTTTTTTCGCTGATGATTCTGCTGCTATTGATATTGCAACTGCTGCAAAGAGTTATGCTAGAGTTGGAGCTGGAGCTCCTAGAGCTTCTTCTGGTCTCACTGAGCTTCTTGTTTTGAATGCCTGGCTTCCAAGCCTGCTCTCCTCTAATATACACAACTCTCAGGATGGAGAAAGAACGCTACCAGCAAGGAGTTCAACGGAATGACGATGATGAGAAATGTGTTGTTCGGCTACTGCTTCCACTGCTGTCTCTGTCTCCATCCACATAAAATCGGAAAGTAAAGTGAATGTAACACACACAACACGCACATACGTAGAGTCAGAGGGAGACGACAAAGCAGCAGCAGCAGGAGCAGCGGGAGCAGCAGGAAAAGAAAAGATGAAGGCAAGAAAATGCTGCTTTAAATATGTAGGTACACATAAATACACTTGGCGGCTGCTGCCTGCTACTCCGTCTTCTCTAAATCTCTAATGATGATGATGAAATGAACGACAGAAGAGAAAATATGTCGAAGGAGAAAAGAGCAAAGCAAGGTGAAGCAAGGAGAATGGAAGACTTTTTCCCTTTCATTTGAAAGTTTTTGAGTAGGAAAACAACGCTATCGCGCTCACAATCACACGAAATGTCTTACTTCACTACATAATACTAAAAGTAAGCAGAAATGAACATACAGGAGCTTAATGTAATAAGACATTCTTGTGCAAAACTCGAGAATAGCAGAGAAACACATGCAGAATTTTTTTCGCAACTTTTCCTAGTCCCTTTGGAGAAAGAGGAAGAAAGTGGGGAATGTACATTATTGGGAAAGGGAAACCGATCCAAACTGGCTGTTCTGCCACTTCTGGCTCTGTAGGCAAAATACATAATGATTCTTGCAAGTTTTCTTTCATCATGATCATCATGATCACCATCATCAATACTTCTTCCTCGAATTTCCTCACTCACCCGTTTTCAATAATTTCCCTCCTTCTCGCTCGTTCCTTTCGATTTTCATATTGCGAAATTTGTGTGCTGCCTTGCTTAAGTAGAGAGCAACCTCCGACCTGCCCGCCAATTTTCCTGCTTTTCTCAACTCAGGAAACAAAGGCTCTCGCCTTTCATTCACTCCATGTCCATTCCATATGTGCTTTCCGCTACCAACTTCTTTTTTCTTGCGTATTTTATGTTTTACGAGGTGATAAAAATGGGGAAGAGCAAGAGTGAAAGTAATGGAAAATGATGATGACGACGATGATGGTGATGAGGAACTCGACGACGAACGACGAATATGATCTAATAAACGACGTAATAATGGGAGCTTTTAAGAGAGACTTATCATATTATAGCATTTGTACTAGTTCATTGGTTACTGGCTTTGCCTGCTTTCCTCCACTCCTTTCCATCCAAACTGCGTACATAATGCCATATTGCTATTATATTTTGATGGCGACTGCTACTGCTTCTATTATTTTATTACCAACATTCCTTTCCTTGTCTCTCCACGGCTTCGACATCTTTTCGTCGAACTTTAACAACTTTTGCTACTGCTGATGACTAATTCAATGGAAGTGGGCTGCCTCCCCTTTGTGAAAGTGATGGAAGTGATGAAAGATTTTCCTACTCACTTTCCTTTATCTTTCACGTGCAAAAATCTACTAGCAGATAAAATATTGATGGAGTAAATAGTCAGCTTTATTACTATCGCTTCACTCGATGCATAATGTGAATGTAATGGGAGCAGGAGAATGACGAGCTGTGTAGTGAAAGATGTGCAGTTTGTTTAGTGTTTTATTTGCTTTTGTTCTTTGTCATCAAACACTTTTTTCGTTTCAGATTTCAATTGAATGAATCGAATTGAAAAATAAAGACCCAAGGAGGAATTCGGAGCAGGGCAATAGACAGTCACTTTGTGATTGATACAGTAAATTATTTCCTGTTTGCTAGTGTGCTCGATTCTTTCATGTACATATCGCTTGGTTATTTATTATTCGGACGGGATTACACTGGCAAGCACGTGAGAGCATTGACGATGCTGATGACGATGACGCCGGTGATAGTAAAAAACTCATTTCGCGGTTTATTATTATTTTCTCTTCTCTTGCTTCACTCGCCTTTTCCTGTTTTCTCCCAATTTCAGGGAACGTTGATTGAATACCAAAGGAAATAAAACGATGCACTCTGCGAAGAAAAAATTGCCCATTCTGCGAATTTTATTTTGTATTAGTTGTGTGGATATATTGCTATTTTGTTGGAATGAGAAAGGGAAAGACTAAAAAACGATCAGATGAATAAATGTCGCGCTTGGTCCCCTTTCTTGGAACGGAGAGATAGAGCGTATAAAACGCTTGTTTATAAAAATGGGGACCAGATGAGACGCAGTAAAGCAGAGTGAAGGAAAGTAAAGCAAGAGAGAGAGAGAGAGTGAGTGGAAGAGAAGAAGAAAAAAAATTGTCTCTTTCGATTATGTGAATGTATGTATGAAAGGAATGCTTTTTTGCCTCTCTTTCTCTTCTGGCAAATGTTTCGCAAGACTCAAGCGTATCAACAACTGTCTGAAAAGAGACAACTATCTACATATATAAATAGAATGCCTACTTACGTCTATGTTTTGAGAGAAAAATGTGACTCGTGGAAAATGTGGTGAGCTGGAGCATTTTCTTCTTCTTTTCTCCAGTTGAGCTTCCCACACGAGTTGGAATAACCCAAGGTACAAGAGTGCTTACAAACCAACACTCAAATGTAATATGAAGAAGAAGGATGAGAGAAGGACGTTTGATTGTGGTGTGGTGGTGGTGGTGGCTTGAGACTTATCTGCGTCTTCTCCAGTGTCTATTCAGCTTACTTTGTTACGGAGAAAGAAACCCTGGAAAGAGGAAAAAATAATAGAGGAAGCTGGTTTTGTCCACTTCAACTTTTTTTTACACAACCACTTTTCTAACATTTTTCTCCTCGTCTATCTTTTCTTTCCATCTATCTTTCGAACCTCATTTTAGTCTCGTCTTCCTCATGACAATCTACAAAAAGTGGAAAGTGGTTGCAACTCAAGTCGACTGACTCAATAATGTGATACTGGTTAGATGGTGGCGATGATGATGGAGATGATAACAGTATTAGATAACTTATATGTATATCTTGTAAGACTTGTTACTTTTTCCATCCTTATGAAAAGCCAAAGAAAATTCCCATTTTTACTCCTCTTCTTCCTCTTGCTCTTTATTTTTGGTCAGTGGGAGTCCGCATCGAAACGTGCCTGGTCTGACTGTTGCTACATCTTCTCTCGGTTGCAAAGTACACAGTGCAGACACACACACCGTCACACCGCACACATACAATAATAATAGTAATAATAATCCTCTTTCTTTTGTTCTTCCCGAGAAAGACTTTGCACTCCAGATAGATGAGATGGTGAAGAATAAGAAACGAAAATGATGTTCTTTGTTTCCTTCCCTTTTCCTCTTTTCTCCTCTTGCCGCTCTCTTCTCTTTCTTCTTGTCGGGAAAAGTGAATATTTATCAGAAGAGCGCTCGACGAGTATAAATAATAGGAGGCAATTCCATATCCTCCTCTATTTTCCCCCTTTTACACTTGTGCAGCTGGATTTACTTTTACATTATTTTCTTCCTTTTTCTTCGAAAATTGCATGTGTTTTGCGAGTGAGCGGCGAGTGTGTGTGTACTTGTTTATTTTGAGTGGATTTTGAAAATAAACCGAAAGCGGAAACAGGGCCAACCGAGTATCCTCTTCCATCCATGTGCGCCTTCGTAGGTAGCTTTAAATGTGGAGCAGTGGCCAAACAAGTAAATGGATAGAGAGATACTTCGAAGCTGACAATGATCATGATGATGATGATAGTAGCAGTGGACTGAAGCCGAACTACTATTCACCGTACATACTTAATAAAGTTGGGAAGTTGGGAAGCCAAGAAGGAGGCGAAAGAGAAAAAAACCAAAGAAAATGAAAGCTGAAGCTGAAAGCTCTTTGGAACTCGTTTGCTCTCTGTTGCCTTTTCCCTTTTCACTCTTGTCCGTTTTTCTCTCCTCGTTGGACTTTTTCAACCGTACAATTTTCCCCTCTTTTTCTTCCAACACAAGGGTTTATGAGTGAAACGAAAGGCTATTTCACTCGGTCTTCTGTGGAACGATGCCATACATGTGTGTGGTTCAATGATATGCCCATAAAAAGAATAGTCGACGCACATTGTTCACAATAGGAAATGATATGCTCTTACCATTCAGCATGCCATTGTATTTTTCTCTTTTTTCACCAAAGCAAAGAAAAGCAATTTCAAGAAGAAGAGGATCGAGGAAGAAGAGAGAGCAAAAAAAATCGAGGTAAAACATGTTGACCAAGAGGACACGCATTCAAAAAAGGAGCATTGCATTGCATTTTGTACAACCAACCGAAACTACACTTTTCTTTTCCCTCGTTCCGTGTTCATCATTTTCGTTCAAAGAGAAAGACTGAAAAACGCAATTTTCACGAGAAGAGCACGTAGCAAAGTACCTCAGCATCACCATTCGCAAAAGCTTTTGCTCTTAGCCAGACAGATTGCCAGTTTGGGGACTACAATATTTTCAAGAAGAGTGGAAGCAATGTTCAACTGGAAAAAAGCGAAAAATAAGATGAGGGACGTAGACAGTGCAACGATAGCTGCTCAAGTTTCGTTGTAGCAGTGGTTCATTTCTTTTCCTGTGAGTATCGTCGCGTGGTAGTCGTGATGACGAAAAAAACACTGGTGCTGGTTTTCAAGCAGGTCTCGATTTCTTGCTTTCTTCTTATTTTTGGAAACAGTCGCACTCTTTCTTATTCACACAAAGAGCGAAAGAAATGTGCGTTGCGTGTGTGTGTGAGTGGGAGGGAATAACAGAGGGTGGGAGAGGAGTGAGTGAAGAGTTGCTGTTTTGTTGCCTCAACTTTTTAATATAAATTTGGACACAATTTTTTGTCTCTCTGCCTAGCAAACAGATACAAGCGCTTACACCAGAAAGATTCTGTCAGTCCTTGCTGTAATACTGCGTCAAAAGTAAATTTACAAGTTTTGTAACTTTTATACAATTGCTTAGTGGAAGATGATGATGCAGAAAAGTAAAAGGGTGGAGGTAGAGCAGAGAAAGAAAGCATCAGTGGATAATTGTGATGAGATACAAACATGCATGCGTACCAATACAGTGAATAAAAAGAACAAAGGAAGGGAGAGAAAGACTGTTGGAAGCGAGTGAGGAAGGCTGTTAAAGGAACCTTTCGCTTTCGCTATCTGACTGACTTCTGCTTGTGTAGTGAAATCTAGAGAAGCAGAAAGAAGGATGAGCAGGAGATATAGAGAGAAAGAGAAAGCAAAAGACCCAAAAACACTTTTTCCTAAAGTAGTTTCATGATAGTTAAGGTTGCGCAATCTCCAGTTGACACGAACGGTACAAGCCGGATCGATCTGCCCGGCATGAATCCGATTTCCTTTTGCTTTCATTCTCTTACTTATAAAATAGGAGAATTTTTTCTCCTCTTCTCCACTCTCTGTGCGCTCCCTATGTGCTCTATCGTGGCATGTATGCATCTACTCAGCTATCCTTTTATGAATGCAAGCGTTACACAATAAAATACATACATGTATATTTTTCAAAGAAAGATGATCCCGTTAGGCATGTACAGGCTCCAACTTTCTCTTATATAACAACCATCTACATTCATTCTCAATTTCTTCTCTTCCCCCACTCTTTAACTCACTTTCTCTTTTCGATGCGCTCTCTCGGTGAGGGCTTTTGTGTACATTGTTTACTTACTTACAATATTAATGCATGTGCTCACTTCTCCTCTTTTACATTCACTCAAACCTATCCATTTTGTAATATGTAAACACCTCCAGAAAAAAGTGTTTCATTTGATCTCTCTACTTCGTCTCATTCTCTCTTTCCACATTATTTTCCACAACTTCCTTCTTTGATTAAATACCAGCAGCGTGTCGTGGCGGTCTCTTTACGCCTTCAAGTCGTGTGTGATTTGAGAGAAAGATGAGACGAAGTGACTGCATCCTCCGACAGATTCCAATATGAGCCTTGTTGTGTGTCAATAAAAAGATAAGATTTCGACTTCATTCCGACACAATTTTCTCTTCTTCTTTTCCCCACTTCATTATTTTCACATTTACTTTCGTATTTTTTTACATTATTATCATCAAAGCGCAATATTGACATGTGTGCATCATAATACAGACCATGATCATCACCATAAACCTAGTCTTCGTCAGCGTCTTCATTTTCGCCGGATAAGAAAAGATCTGAGGAGAAAAATAAGCAGAACGTGAAGATGGATTCGCTCACGTAGAAAGCGACTTTGTTCCGAGATTGCCTTTGAAACATTTCTGATGGTGAATCGTGAGAATGATGATCGTGTATTTATCTTGATGTTGACTTGGCGCTGGTCGCACTTCTCCTTCCTGTGAGAGACATGAACCTTTTTTCGACACAAATATGTGGTTACCTTCACAATATTAATACGTCCAATCCATCCAGCCACCAAACCAAAGCCAAGTCTCCTCGTTTTTCCTTCCTCTCTGACCCTTCATCATTTTCCCCTTTTTTCTCGCTCATCATTAGCATTTGACACTTTTAGCCACCACACCGACACCAAGCAACGCGAAAATTGATGAGAGAGCACAACAACTTCCTTGCGCTGTCTTGTTTTACCACGACAAGGCTCAGCCAACTTGAAACAGGATGACAGGGACACATACTGCTTCCCCGCAGATAACACAAGTGGAAAATCGGCTACAAACCAGCAGACAATCTGTTCCTCCACAGTTAATTAACTGTGCTCCATTCCTTGTTGTTATGTTGGAAAGAGAGAGAGAGAGAAAGAGAAAAAAGTGTTCAAAAAAGTTTTTGTCCCTTGAGTAAAATCTGCAACCGCACCACACTGCTTGGAAGGAAAAGTGGTACACACGAAACACGGAGGTACATACCTAAGTAAGTATTCAAGGAGTGTTGTGCACTTTTTTAAAAATCCGTTTCACCTTCTATTTATTCCGTGTTTATCCATATTTCTCCATGCGTGTGTAGCACACTTGGGTCCTGGGTGATTCATTGATACCTATATTTTTAGATTCTATTACGTTATTAGATTTCTTCCCTGTGCTGGTTTCCCTGCTTCCGTGTGTGGTGGTCGAGAGTCGGCTTTGACTGTGACCGATGATCGTGGGCTTTCTCGACTTCCTTTTTTGCTGATCTGATGCTTCTATTTTTTTCTTCGCCATATTTTATGTTTTTTTTCGTCAGCAATATTATTTATATACTGCTCTTAAGAAATACTTTATTTAGTTATTTGTAGTTGGCAAATTCGTCCGAAGGTGGGTGCGATGGATATTTTTTGGCAAGCGTTTCAAAAGTAGGTACATCGTGATATACATAATCTGCACGTGGTGGATTCCTAATGGGAATGGCAAGGACCGATGTACCTATAACCATTTTATCTCGATCAAAACCCAAAAAAGGATGGATTTACTCTGGTTTCTCTACTCTACGTGGCTATGGAATAAAGGACGATTTTTTTTACAAGGGCTGTTTGTTTGCTGCATAAAAATGGGTAGATGGATGGATGAAGAGAGATAAAAGTGTACATATTTGAGCATGTAGAAAAGTGGCTCGTTCTTAGGTTTTGGCTCTGACTCCTGCTACAACGCCCGATATTTTTTCCACATAAAAGAACTCAACAAGAATTGAGTTAAAAGGATTTTTGTACATCGTTGAGCTCCTGCCGTCGTAATCGTTGTCGTCGTCGTAGAAGCTGTAGCAGCAGTAGCAGCAGAAGCAGTTTCATGGAGGCACTTTGACTATGACAAAGAGAAAGCAGCAAGCAGCGTGCTCGTGCTACTGGTCGTTGTCGTCGTCGTCTCTTCCACTACTTCATATCGTCATCCGGAAAAGATTTTTTGCCATGGCTCTTTTCTCCGTTATGATCCCTTTATAACTTTGATATATCTGTACGTTATGAATAATACATGGAAATATATTGTTATATTAAATATATATTGTATTAACTCAAAGTGTACATTCGTTACGTAGTGGAGAGAGTGGAGGAGAAAAAATGTTTGTGGAGTGTGTAGGATACAGATGGAAAGCCACGTAATGGCAACGTTTCCATCCACCAAAACCACGTACCCATTGAAAGGCTGCAACGTTTTCACCAGTCAAAAATGGGATTGATGTACGCTCTTCTAAACGTCGAGTTTGATTTTCTTCAAAAAAGGGAAAACGCTCAAAAGATTCCAGCCTGCCACAAAAGTATGGAATGCATGAATTCAGTCCTTCACACATGAACTTTCCCCTCTATCACAGAGTTATGCAAGACAAGGAACTCAGGTACCCTCAATTCAAGAAAGGTACTGGAATCCAGTCCATGGCTTTTCAGAATATTTACATATTTCAGTCTAATGTTTTAAAGAATTTCTCAACCTAGAGTGCCAATGAATTATCCAAAAATAATTGTATCTTTGTTCAAAGAACATCTAGTGGGTACGCACAACTTCTGTCAACTATAATTTTCCTAATTGGTACAATAACCAGGCTATAGTTGCCATAACTTAAAACCAACGTTAATTTTCCAATCCGATGTATAATGTAAGAAGGAAAACATCAAAAGAAAAGTTCATCATTATTTCTCGCAAGTTGTAAAAGTAGTCTTTTGTCCCTCTTTCCCTTTGTATTATCATGTAAATTCCTGGTAAAAACAGGTATTTAACATCACTCAACTAAGACGTTTTTCTCCTTTTCAAGGCTCGCCTCCAATGGATTCAATGAAAAGAAGTTGGAAAGAAAAGAACAAAACAGGAAGAAGGCAATCATTTAAAGAGAAGAGAGAAAGAGAGATAGTTGAAACGAAGTTCGTGCGCATTTATATATACATTACATATATTAATTTTGACTCATTCTCCTCCCTCTAAACTGCATTCCAAGTCTGTAATAAGGAGAAAAAGAGAAGTTTCTCTTCTCGTCTCCTTCATCTTGGTACAAAACAAAAGTTTAAACCTTATTTCCTGTTTAAGGATTGTTACAATTTTTTCCCTTCTCTAGCTCTACCTATCCCTATTTTTTATATTTTTCTCACTTGCTTTCCTTCGCATTCTTTCTCCTGCTCACCGTGTAACAGTAACAAGCTCACTGAGGCTGTAGTGCTTCCACCGCGTCTTTTTCCTACTCCGAGTTCTTTCCTCTCACTTAACTCTATTCATAATTTTCTCTTGCTTGTCTGGAGAAAAGAAACAAACGAAAGACGGAGACTCTCATGGTCCGCATCATCTTGTCCTTCTCTGTTTCCCCCTTGATCCTGCTTTACTTTTCTTGGAAGGAGCAAAGAAGGAAGAAAGATGCTGCTCGAGATGCTCATCTTCATCTTTATTTTATAGTAATAATAAGAAAAAGAGGAAAAAAGAGGAGTGTAGATTTCATGAAAACTTATTGCCTGGCTCCTCCATCCGTCCATCCGCTTCGCGTTTTCTGATCCTCTTACTTTCTCTTCCAATCCTACTTTTCTACTTATGACAGATAACTTTGGCTGAGTATTGTGCACGAGGAGCTCCCCGGGCCCTTACAAATATAATAAATGTATGTCTTCTTCACCATCCGTCCGTGCCTATTAAAAAGTGTGCGGTGTATAATAAAAGCCTACATTCTTATATGCGCTGGCTCTAAAATATACATGATTTTTTCCTGCCTTCTCTAAACTTAAGGCATCTCTTGGTGCACATTAGTATTACTTATTTCTACCCCACCACTTTCCCATGATGATGTACCTAGAGCTTCTTCCTTCCAGTATGTAGACATGTGTACTTGCGGACGTATGTAAGCTTAGAATTGATGGTTAGTCGACTTGGTGTTCTTCTAAATTTTAACCTTATCTTATTTTCCCCTTTTTTCTCTCTCTCCATTTCCCATCTATTTTCCCACACTTACTTTTTTCTCTCTCTCTCGTTTCACACACACACAAGCACACAACTCACACTCAGTCACAGACTTTTCTACTCTCCTATTGCTTTTTTCTATTTATATGAAAGGTTTTTTACTGCGTGCAATAGTAAATGACCATTCGTTGCTGGTTTGCACAACTATTACCGGATGAAAAGAGGAGAAAGAAAAAACTGCACTTCTTGATGGCAGCATAGTGGGGTGTTCGTCTTTTTGTGGGCCCCATTGGACCATTATATCATGAATTATACAACGAAACAACACAATGGCTCGTGAGATGGAAGAAAAGAGAAAGAAAGAACGTGGAGAAAAAAAAGTAAGAAAAATTATATTCCTTTTTTTCTTCTCTTCCTTTTCTTTTCCTGGAACAACGGCAATATGGTAATAGGAAACTGGCTATTTAATAGTTATAACCTTTGCGAACGAAATACACGACCCTGTTCTTTTCTGTATTATTTCAAAATTTTCCCCTCGTCCATATTTTCCCCTGACAGAAGAATAACTTGTATTATTAAAAAATGAAACAAGAAAAGCGAAAAAATATAGCAGGGAAATGAAATGAGTCGACATTTAGTTTTTTTCTCGCTCCACACACGTCCGAATGATGGGAAATTTGTGAAGTGAAGAAGAACAAAAGTAGGAAAAAATCTGACTGCATGCAGTAATGTATGGGGCATTGGAGGCAACAAAAAAACGAGGGCAACAAAAAGGGAAACCGAAGGCAAGTGAATTACAACAAGATTCATAAATTGCAAGAAAGTATTCATGAAAATAGACAGGGGAAAAGTGAACTGTTGTAAAGAGAACGCTCGCATAAATAGTGGGAAAGAAAAATGGATAAGCGCCTGAAGAAAGAAAGGAGAATGAGGAAAGACTTGAAGTGAATTGTGGAGAAAGAAGAGGACGAGATTGGTGTTTTAGCTACACATAACATTATTGGCTGGCTTTTTCGATGAAGATGAAACTTGGATAATGCCCTTTCCCATTTCAATTGTGGTGTGGTACCAGCTCGCTGTTTCTCTTGAACAAAAGTGTTTTTTCCAGCTCGCTCGACATTGCAATGCAGGAGCCTCCTGCATTAGTAAAGAAAACATATGTAAATGTGGAAAACGTAAACTCACCACGCATCATGATAAAGACAGGTAGCTACACTTTTCTACCTCACTCACGTACAAAAACCTTATTTACCTACAAGGAAAAGATTCAAAAAAGCACTGCCTTTATTCCCCTTTTCCGTTATTTTTATTTTTAAAAATAAACTAAGCGAGGAGAAAAGCAATAGTTTTTCGTGATTATAATAATAATAATAAAAAGAATAATAATAATAATGAAAAATGGAGTGCCTCGGAGTATTGTAATAAGTGTGCTCGGGAATCATAAAAGTTATGAACCAGAACGGAACAGAGCTGATGGATAATAAAATGAAAAGAATGGAGTGGGGAGAGAGAAGAGACTTTACTTCACTCAGCCTCTCCTGCTTGTTTTATTTTTGAGGAAACGTATCAAAAACAGAAATAAGAAATAATGTTTTGTGCAGCTCAATGATATTCTGCAGTCATCTAGCATTGTTCTCAAAAACACTTTCAGCGTTTGCTTTTTCTACCATTATAGAGTATTATTAAATTTGGCATTTCTATTCGCATTAAAGGCATCAAGTGCCGAAGTTTCTCATTACTCTTAATTGGTAGTGGGAGTAATTTGACGCCGAGATCAAGACAGCCGGACATTTGGAACACTACGTTATTTCATTTAGCCATTACGTGAGGTAATAAAAAAATAAGGGAAAAGTGTACATGCATGACAGAAGCTGGATGATGTCTGGTGGTTGGTGTTGCTAATAGTAGGTATCGAGATGGCGGATAGATGAACAACAATTCGGTAACAACATGCATTATAAATCTAGCCCATATGAGTATTCTTAAGTATAATATAACAATGATGATCGTTTTGTTATAGATCACATAAAATGCAGAAAAAAGTATTTTTCCATTGGACCAGGCCTGCTTGCAGCACAACAACTCTCGGAGCTCCTTTCTTCTCTCTTCCCCGAATTCTTCAGTTCCGTTTCAATCTTTTCCTGCCTTTTGAATCAGTTGTTGTGGAGTGTTTTAAGGACAGTAAAAGTTAACATATTTATGTACTGCTTACTAGTTACACCAGTCCACTTATTTCATCTCGGAGTTGAGCGTCCCTCTTCACGTGTGTTTCAATAATGCAGACACTCGTTGTTTCCTATAGAAGAATGGAGCGCCGTGTGGAAGTAAGTACCTGAAGGTGTATCTGTGAAATAGTAGAAAATATGTTGACGATGTCATATAAAAATGTACAAATGATTTTCTAGTCGCACACGAAACAAGCCGTAACAATAATATCCATCCATTGCAAGATAGTAATGGGATTCGTGTTGTTTCACAATGTCCATTGTTCTAGATTTTCACAATATCAGGCAAGCAACGCACGCTTCTCCGTCAGCTCCAACATCCACATCGTCTTCTGTTGTTTATGCGTTTCATCTTGAGAACGGCTTTTTATCCAGCTTCTGCGAACGAGATTCATCACTTGGTACGCATTACAATGGGACAGTGAAAGGGATAATATTATTTTATAGAATGGTATTTTTGATGGGCGGAAATGAAGTCTCAATATCACTTTAACGGGTTTCGCTCTCTCTCATGTTTTCGATAAAAGAGTTGGAGGAAGAGAAAGAAAAGTAGCCCGGTTCAAATTACCATCCTTCTCTTTCTGCTTGGAACAGTTTTATTACTTTTTTGTGCCGTATTGAGCATGCCATAAAGATTTTCCTGGAAAGAGAAAAACAATTCTCTCTCGTGTTCTCTGCTAATAATATGTACAATGGCATGAAGGCGTTACTTCAAATTTAAGACAATATTATGTAAAATATTTCAAATTCGCGACCCGCACCGAAATCCTTATTTCATGGCTCTGCTCGCCTGATGAAACAAAGATGAAGCCAAAACTACTTTAGTGAAAAGTAGAGCGAGATGGAGCGAGATATTTTAAAAATTCAATCAACAAATCAGCAGTAAATAGAGCGTCACATACAGACAAATTAGCAGAGAGGAATGTTGAATTTAATTTCTGAAATATGTTCCGCTTCAGAGTTGCTGCAGCAGTCGGGGCAGAGGCGAAAAGGAGCACGAAGAACAGGAGCAGCAGCAGCAAGCTAAAATGAAAGCAGCCATCTGTGACGAAATGAAAGTCGACAAACATGGGCAAACATGGAGAGCGGGAGACCGAAGGAGAGAGAAAGAGGCAGTGAAGCAAATATCAGGAAAAGTTTACACCTATTATTACCGCGACATACTGCTATCTTGATAAGTTCCAGCTGAAAATTACCCACTCGACACACCGACTCTCGCCTAAAACGACATGAATTATTAAACAATGCTCAAAATTTATCTTTCGCTACCTTGGTCAGCAGAGCAAAGATATTTAAAGGGTAGTTTTTGGGGAGCGACATTACGATCGCTGGAATGTTGGCCCTGGCAGAGTAGAGTGTGTGCACACACGACTCACATGCCTTTCCCGTCATCCATCACCAAGAAACTGTTTTATACCAAGATCCGTCTCTTCTTCCACTCCTGTTGACACATTTCTTCCGGTCTAGTTCCTCACATTTTAGTAACTGACTGAGCTACTGGAATCTCGAGTGTTTGCCTTCATCAAGGCCTCGAGCAATATTCACTCGCTCTCTTCGTGTATACTTAAGCTGGTGGAGGGGACAACACCAGAGGACCAGCAGCACCTGTCCCGGTTTTCCCATTCATGTGGACATAATGGAAGACTAGAGTAAGAGGAGTGTGTACCTTTTGGCTAACATGCTCCAACACAAATATCAGAGATGAGCGTGGAAAAGCAAAGTGTGACCTATTAGTCCTATTTCCTTGGAAACGCTCGTTTTTCTGTCATCCGTAATATCCCACTTTTCTCGCAGTCTTCTATAAATTTTATGAATATTCATTTTCCGCACTCCGACTGGAGATTCACAATCAACAGAGTACACATCCACACATGGATCGTTAAAAGGGTGAAAAAGGATGTGGGATAGGATAAATGTGATGTGATGAGCTCACTCAACTGGAAAATTCTCCTTGGATTTTCATACCGCCACGGCCTTTTCCGCTCCTTTCTCAAAAAGAAACTTAGAATATTATGTTTATGCAGATGGATACCAGTCTTTACACACTTTCCCATCATATCACTAAATGCATGTTTGGTTCGACTCACTGCGTAATCATAATAATACCAAAAGAAATTCATTGAAACGTAAGTAAAATATTATCATCCTTTTGTGCTCCTTTCCTTTTCACAGCCATTTCAAAATATTACAGCGTAGAAAATCCTTCTTCTTCGTCTCATTCGTCGTCTCCTTCCTCTTCATCACATTTTTTTTCATACTAATAAATACATTTCTGGTCGATAGCTACCTCTTTCCTCACAGCATTTAATGTGGGCACCCAAATGAATCAACATGCAAGAGTAAAGAGGCAAAAGTGAAATTTCTCCTGTCTTTCTCACTAGTCAAATCTTGAAATACTCTCATCCGTCATAATACATTCAGCATGCCTTCACAAAAAATACAACCCTCATTCAAGATTATCAGTCCAAAAAAAAAGCTTTTTTACTCAGAGCGGAGAAATCATGGGAAAAAATATATATAACGATAAGGAAAGTAAAAAGTCCCCATTCATTCATTTCCGGTGGCAATGTCTGAAAGTGAAGGATGGCAAAAGACCATCTTAACGTCCTCATCATGCCACTCTCTTCTTACATTTTTTATGGGCAAGGAAAGAAGTCGTGGGAAAAAGTGGCTGATGCATTGCATACATTTGTCATGATTAACGTTTCAACTTTCCCTTCGGCTCACTACACAATTCTCTCATCATCATTCTTTCTCCTGCTACTTTTCCTTCTTTGAGTAAAATTCACTTTTCCAACTTCTCCCCTTCTGACGGTCGACTTCCATATGGATAATTTTTGTCCTTGACAAAATGAACGCTTCCAACTAGGACAAGCTATAAATTCTAGCTAAGACGAAGTAATGAAAATTATCAATTACTACTCGACACTCATCTCACGCTGTGTTGAGAAAAAATCTTTTGATTCTATTTATTCATCATAAAACATGTACATGCGAATGAAATTGATCAGACGATGCTGAGGTGTACTGTGACCTTTCGTCAAAGACGGTTTCATTATGGTATTGGAGTAGAAAAGTGAACTGCGTACAATTTTACAGGTAATTTTTATAGAACTGTGATGACGTGCTACTTTCCTGACGTTTCAATCTACTTCAAGTGTAAGTCAATTTATCGAGACATAAGTAAGCCACTTCAGGTTCCAAAAAATTGTGTACAAATATAATAAAAGCTTATTTAATTCTACCCGAGAGAAATAAAATTTGCCGTAAGACATGACTTGGCAAAGACCGTTGAAAACTCATCAAAAAGGGTAACGGTGTAGACATGTACCTTGTGGAAAAAATGGATCGCTTGTTATTTGTCTTCATGTGGATACAAAGTCGACAATTTTTTTCTCTGTGATGTGTTTGTGTGATAACTTCTTTGTGTACTTCAAGTGAAAAAGGATAAAAGTAGCAGTGCTCGTGTCATGTACTGTGAGTGGGCGTGATGGCGATGATGCAAATACAAAATAACATAACAGTAAGTATAATATTAATACTAATCATGATTACTTTTAACAATAAAGCTACAAATTTTACCCCCATTGAATGTCAACATTGCACATGGCAGCTATAGAGCTATCTTATTCCTAACAATTACAGCAGTAACGATTATTATATTACAAGTTACTCCATAATACGTTATAAAGTGAGGTATATAAATTACAATAGGATTACATTTTTTCATCTTTTGTTAACAAAGTTTTGTCGCGTGACTCGTGTGTACACAAAGCAGTTGTGCATACCATCATGTGCTAATCTTTATTTATTTATTTATTTCTCAATAGCATTTCCCAATCTTACAAGATGGCATTTATTCTTATACTGAGATGTCTTAGGTGCCAGTCTCCGATCTGCCCCAAATTTTGCAAATATTTAGGCTTAAAATTCACACCTTCAAATTCACAGTAATATTTGACATTTTCTACATATTTGAAATTATTTTTAGTTGCAAATTCAAATCTAAAGTGGTAGCTAGCCGAATGAGTATAGCAAGGAAAATAGAATGAAGGATATCTGACTAAAATTGTCAGAGTTTACAAAATTCATATAATTACTTGTAAAATTTAAGGAAAATTGCGGACTGTTGAGACACCTTAGCGTTAGGAGACTCGTAGGCGGATTACACAAGGTGCAGGTATTTATGTGAACCATAGACTGAACGATTCATCGTCGTTGTTAAGTACCTTCAACTTCAACCAATACGAGTTTCTTTGAACGAGCAGTAATAAAATATGTACAAACAACGAAATTCATCTATCCGTGAAAAACGTATTTTCAACCAACTTGTTTCAAATAAGTGCACACTTGTACATAAGTAAATGCAAGCTTTTACCTTTTTGCTTTATCTCCTGTGAGTGTCCCGCTTTACTCTTTGCTTCTTGTAGTACTCATGTATCTTTTTAATAAATAATGATGATGGACGAGAAGGACTTGGTAACTGCGTTGAGCCAAAAATTTGTGTGAGAGAGAGTGGCTGGTACAATAATAATAGGTCGTGTGTCGAGTCAGAGAGTCAGAAATAAAAGAGGAAATGAAGTGGAGGAAGAAGAAGACGACTTTTTTAAAAGATAAACCAAAATTATTATCGAGCACAGCCAAGACGGCGACCACAGACACGAACTTTGGCTATGACTTCTTCCTGCATCAAATTGAAACACATGGCTATGAGAGCCATTCCAAGAAGAAGGTAGAGTGAACAGAATACAAAGGAATATTGAATTGCATCTTCTAAACTCTCCGCAGCAACCGCATCTCCAGGGACCAGGTCTCCAAATCCTATCGTGCTCAGACTGTGAACAAAAACACATTACAATTTTATATAGACATGCATGTAGCATGGGGAAAAGTTGTGAAGGTACCACCACCACATCATAAAATATTTTCGAAAAACACAGGGGGAAAGCAAGAACGCGAGAGGAAAAAAAAATAAAGGGAGAAAGTGAAATGAAATAAAATATATAAAATAATATTATAAAAACAATGAAATCACATTCACGGTAAAATTATTACGATTTCCTTCCAACTGTCAACCACAAAAAGAATGCTAGAGATCTGCTACTCGTGAGTTGTGCTGCTTCTCCTAATGCATTTATATCTACATAGCTTCGAATTTCCTTTCCTTTTCCACTCTTGTCCTCAGTTTCCCTGTCCTTCAGTATGACATGGGGAGGTTACCTCAGAACTCCATTCTATTTTTCTCTCGTCCTCTTTCACAACTAAAACTAACACATAACTTTTTACGCAACATGATATCTCCTTGAAAATCACACACGAACAAGGAAGACGAAGACGCAAGACACGGGGAGAGGGAAAACAAACCCCAAAAGTAAACGAAGTAAGGAGAGAGAAGTCGAAGGAAGGAGAAAGTGTGTACGAAACAGAGTAACATTTGGTCGGCTGACTGAGTGCCTGAGTGAATACGAGAGAAAGGAGGTGAAGGAGAAAGAAGGAAATGGGAACAAGAGAAAAGGGGCATGAGGGAGGAAGTTTCTCTTCTTCTTCCCATCTTTTCTGCCTACTGCTCACTGTAATATAACAACTAATAAATCTAATACAAAATCCCTTCCAACACTGCCCTGTCACCATTTGTTTCATTTTGTGTAAAGGCAGCAGACAGAAACTGATAACACTTTATCTGCTTGCATATATTACCACTACCACCTCTGATCAGAATAATAATAGTAATAATGGTAGTAATAGTAATAATAATAACATGAGGAGGAGAGAGAAAACGGATCATTCTCTCCTCGTCTCGCCTCTCTGACCTAACAAAACCAAATAAAAAACCTTCGACTCCCCTTTCCCTATTCATTCATAAGTTATTCGCCAGTAAATACTAGAGGGAAACGACACTGCTCAACATGATGACGATGTCGCTCTGTATTTTTTATAAGAACGGATGTAGAAAATACGGAAAGAAACATTTCAAGACACACTCTCACTCAAGCCCTGCTCGCCAAACCAAAGGAATATCAACTTTGCAAAAAAAGGAGAAAAGTGTCTAAGGGCAATGGCAGATTTGTTATGAATGCATTTCCAAATTATCGAGGAAAAAAATTGTCTGGGTAGTCCGAGAGAAAAGTGAAAGAACTATGATGATACGCTCTTAGTCATTGAATTCCAAATATTACCTCGTAAATCTTCATAGCTTGTCAAATCTCTTTGGCAATAGCGTATATATTTTACATACAACAGGACAGATGGATGTTATTATGCTTTTCAGATACAAAGACTTCAGCTTTTTCTCTCCCTCATACATTTTTCTGTGAGAATTCAGGAAAAAAAGTGGAATATAAAAATGCGGCTGAATCTACTTCTCGGCTCCGATGGTGGTTTTTCTTGGCTGGCGTGGATGTTCCAAATGATGCTCTAATGTATTATGAATGTTTGCATGGTAATCTGGGATAGTGCTTTCGGTGGTGCTGATGATGCAGAAGGATAGCCTCGGGAGGAAGTAGATTTGACGTCGTTGTAAATGTATTTATTTTTTCACTAAACGGGGAATAAATAATAAAATAACGGAGTCGATATATTTTTGATAATGACAGATATTGAATAAATAACAATAATCATTGTATAAACATTAATAATAATATTGCCAATAAATAAAAAGAAAGACATCTTTCATCTTCCTCGCTCCCTCTCGCGCTCGGCTTCCTCGCTTTTGTTATCTTTATCTAACTAACTTGTTTTTGTTGAGACGACATAGGTAACTTTGTTAGCGTTAACACAGAGACAAGGATTCCGGGATTCGGGATTGCTGTTGTTATTATTATTTTGATACGCCTCACAAGAGACGGAAGCCATTTTCAAAAGAAAAACAAGCGTAGAGAATTACGTTAATATCAACTAGAAACTGGAAATCCCAGAATGAGAGTGAGGAAGAAAGTGAAAGAGAGAGTCCAGGATCAATTTAATAATGTACTGGAGGCTTAGGGGAGAGGGAGAAAAGTCTTCTTCCATCGTGTTCCGCTGTTTTGGGATAAGAGTATCATGGGATTTATTTACCGGCTCACCTACTTAAGTTGACTTTTGCTACTGTCACCATCCCAGTCGTCATCATCAAATAGTATTTGTTCAATTGTGTATCTTTTTTGTCTCTCCAACTCTTTCCCCCCTTTCCCCTACTAATCTTTTTCACTCGATTTTCCAGCTTTCCGCTTTTTCCCACCAACATCATGGGAATCAGCGCAATGATCAGAGCATGACAGTTGTTGCCTCCAGAGGAGTTGGAAGAGGTCACATATTGACTGACGTCTACCAAGTCATGGCATTTCCTGTGAACCGCGATCTCTTTTCCCTTGTATTGTTCAATCGACGTTCCAAAAAAAAGTTTTCTGCTGGCAGCCTTAGTCTCTCTCTTCTCTTGTTCACTATCTTGTGCTTTGTACTAGCCCTCAAAACCTAACTCCTATTTTTGTTCTAAATAATCTAATATTGACAAAAGGCGATGGACAAGGAAAAATGGGAACAAAGAGGGGAACAGTAGATGAAAGCAAATCGATAAATGATTACTACCAACCGACCAACCAACTACGAAGCAAACCACTCCACAAACACACAGAGTTCGGCCTTTTCATCGCAGACTCCCTCCGAAATCCATATATCATCTAAAAGAATGGAACAATATAGAATGTGAACGATGGTCATATTGATCATCGAATTCGGATCATGAGTTCAAACGGTACAAAGAGAGAGAGAAGAAAAAAAGGAGAGGAGAAGCGAGGCAAGGAAAGAAGCAAGAAGCACTTCACTCGAAGGAAAATCCAAAATTCTTCTTTTCTTGGCTTTGACAAACACTATCATAATAACAATACGGTTCAACGATATAGCAAATCGTGGGTCGAAAAGGCGGAACACTGGGTTAAAGTTAAACTTGATTTTACCTGATAAAGCAAAAATACGAAGCGTCTAGGACTGACCAGCCCTCCCATTCAGCGAAGAGCAGTCCGCCACCCCAGATGTAGCCCACCATGAGAGTGAGACAGAGTGATATTGGCACCGTGATTTGCTCTTCTTCCTCTTGAGCTGGCTCCTCAATTACTTCCCCATTCTCATCCACCCTTCTTCTCTTTATGAATGTCCAGCTGCAGAACGAGAGCAAAGTGAATGAGAACTCAGAGAAAGCGCAGACAGAGTACGCGCGTTGCTTACTTACACGTTTCTGATTTTCTGATCACGGCTCATTGCTTAGTTTTCGTTATTAAGGCACTTATACAAACCTTTATTACCGAAATACTTTCCAACTATAATAATAATGGAGCACTATGATTCTCTCATTTATCATCATCAAATTCTCATTGGGAAAATAATGTTTGACTTGGTGATGATGAGCCTCTCCAACTCTCTCCTCGTGTGTGTGTGTGCAAAAATAACGGAAACTGGATTTCAAGCAGATGAAAGTTGATAATAGGAATTTTCACGATTCCTCTCTCGCGTCCAACTTTAATAGGAAAAGGGAATGAAATGATTCGAGGATTAATAATAGTTTTTTACGACTCACTTGCATTGACAGCACCTGGAGAAGGTCCATTTAAAGCCTCTGGCTAGAATGTCACCTATATTGGATAAATACAGGAGAAATAATGGCATTCCAATGATTCCGTACAATATCGTCATTACTTTGCCCCATGGTGTTCGCGGTGCGTAGTTGCCATACCCTGTGAGGAGAGCAAGAAATAAAAACGATAAAAGCCGACATGTACACACTTAAGAGACATTAAAATCCACATAACAACGTAACGAAGAAAGATAGATCGGCAGGTTGGGAGGTGCACGAAACGACCACGATAAGGATAATGGTCTTTACACCTAAATAAATATTTTAAAATGTTATTTAAAAAAGACGCTCATTCTTCTTTCCCACTGTTCCGGCTCGGGCAGAGTCACCGTGAACAAAAAGCACTCTCCGTCCGCTCTATCTACCTACATAATTTTGCTAAATGGAGCACAAAAAAGTGGGCCAACTCAATGGAGATAACATTGGATTAGTGTGCCTAAGGGTCTAGCTGCTTCCTCTATCTTTTCAACTGTCTTCCATCTCGCTTTGCCCATTATTACATTACAAGTGTACTACCTCACAGGGAGGAAGAGAAAGAAAAAATCTGATCTGCAATGGACAAAACATGTTAAATGTAGTATCCCTTTGAAGTTATTTTTTCTAGTTTCATTTCATTCACGTTCTTTTTCCTTTCTTCTTTTTTTATCATCATTATCATCGTCATCATCGTGATGTCTGTATAGTCTTTTCCACACCACAACCGCCACTCTGGCGAATCAGAACGGGTAAAAATACTTATTTTTTGAGAAAATTGGAAATATATGGTATGCCTTCCCTTCATCTCTTTTAATCTAGGAAGACGACTACCTACCTATTGTCCACATCTAAGGGAACGAGGCAAAAAAGAGAAAGTAGAAAAATAAGTAAAACGTTTCCCATTTCAATACAGACTCTTAAACTAGACCACCTTCCTGCTACAACAAAAGGTACTTACGGCTATGACCAGGGAAACGGGTTAGTGGTAAGTAATGTGATATTGTCGGAGATAGATCGGAGATGAAAAAAGAGAGAGAAAATGTTCTCTTCTTTTTTTCGTTTAGTCATGTAGGAGTAGTAAAAGGAAGCTGTAGGAGTAGCACTGACAGTGTGAGATTCGCTGTAGTAATAACACTTCTGTCCTTAGGCAAGTAGCAGGAGCAACGAAACCAGCCTGTCGTTTTCCCTTTTTTACCTAGTCAGTTCCTCTTTTCAAATTACCTCTGGAGAAAGTTGTGCTGTCGTGCTGTATGTAAACTACCGAGAACTACGAGCCAGAGTAAGGTGTGCAATCTCATGAAGGACTACCACTTTTTTCTCCTCTTCTTTTTCTCGCTGTTGATACCACTTACATCTTTTTACATGTGTATGTATTTATTGCAGAAAGTGAACATGCCATTAAGGGAAAAACCTAAGGGAGCCTTGCTAAAAACTTGGTTAAAAACTTTTTTCTGTCTCCTCTCCACTCTTCCTTTTATTTCTCACTCATTTTTGTACTGTCTCTCCGACTCGCACAAAATAGACATGAATTCTTCTGACTGAGATGGGGGAAAAGTAGACCGTCTTTCTGAAGGGAGTTGCGAGTCATTCTCTGAAAATTCCACAGCTTCGGTGTAATGAAACAATTTCTGGAAACTTGTTAAACTACAATCATCATTTGGGAAAAATGGAATTGAAGAGAGTGAGGAGGGGAAGGGTCAGGGCTCGTCTAGTAAACTAAGAACTTGATGATGATGTTCCATGTGTACATCAAACGAAGACGGCAAGAATGTCATAATTTTCCTCTCCTATATTTTTCAATTATTCTCTGTGCTCCGTCAGAATGTAACAGTGGCAGGGGCTGGTGTTGCTGGTAAATAGTGTTCCTGCTCTAAGTTATCGTCTCAATAAGTTACTTTTTTATCACAATGTTTTTCTCTAGAGGGAAAATATATTTCGCTTTTTAGACCTTTCTCCGCGGGGAATGAAAAGGAGAGGAAGAAGAAAGTTGGTCGATCAAAAAAGTTTGTTTCATTTATAAGCGGAATGAGAAATGGTAACTATCAACGATTGAGACTTTCATTATTATTGGGTGAGGTGGAACGGAAAACAAAGTTTAAAAGATTGAATGAAACCGGCGAAATCAAAGGAGTCTTTCTCCGAAGAATACGGCCGTCCTGTCACCCATTTGACCAATCTCGTCTATCGATTTTGTTTACAACTCATGGCATAAAATTTTACGTGCTAATTTTTCCTCTTAAAAACTACTTTCAGGATTTATGTCCTGTTTTTAAACAAAATTTCACACGTATTGAAAATAATGTTTTTACCGATTGTTGTGATAACTGTAAGCGAGTAAAGGAATGCACCAGAGAAGCTCCACGCCACCTCCGTTTTCTCTGTGGAATTTGTGATTTTTTTGGTCCGATTGTTTGGCTCACCCTCAAAGCCATCGTTGATTGCGTTCACAATTTCTAGTGTATAGTTATATATCGTCATGTTGGCCAGCCGGAAGAACTCTTCCTGTGGAGCAGAAAAGAGAAAGACGATAGCTGACATATGTGATGATGTGAAATGAGGTTCAAGAAGCGCTCAGCAATTATATTATTAATGCTGTCTTTATTCAGTACGGCCTCACTAACTAACAGAGTTTAGTAAAAGAGAGAGAGGAGCTTTTTGCACTGAGGCAAGGTCTCAGTGTGAAAAGGACAAAAAGGCAAGCGAGAAGAAAATGGAAACAGAAAGTAGCGTGTAACATAATCATGTATGCACTTTGCAAGTTGCGAAACAAAGAGGTTGCAAATTAAGCGTTCCACACAAGTCATTCTCAAATTCTTCTCATTATACAATTATCAAAACTTGTATTCATTTTCACACAAGTTGAAGCTGGAAGAAAGAGGAGAAGGGAAGAACACACAAAGACAGAGTTATAGAAGAGAGAGAGAGAGTGAAAAATAAAATAATAAAATGGGTAGCGACCTCCTCAAGGGTGTTGGATTTGAGAACAATACTAAGAAGTTTGTCAGCTGTTTCTTCTCTCAGTTTCCTAACGTCCTCTAGCATCGGGTCTTCCTCTTGACTCTCAATCATTCTGAGCAGGGGTATAACAGAGAAAACAAAAAAAAGCATAATATGAAACAAAGAGATGTCAAAGTGCCAATCAAGTCACGCCATGATAAAGACGCAAATCTACTACAACTTCTTTGCCTCTCTTTACTTTTTGTGACTGCGGGTGAGAAACAAAGTTAGCGGATGGCGGAGGGTCTCTCAAACTTCCCTTTCACGACGCTTTCAACCATGTAAAAGACGTCCGTTTTTTCGCAATAAAAGTGGCAGTAAAAGTAAAGCAGAGTTGAAAGTGTGCAGTGGTAGCAGTCTCGTTCTCATTGCTCGTATAATGCGCATGATGAATTATGATTACAATTTATAAAATGTGACACATCAAAAAGTACTTACTGAAAGATGAAAGCCCCTAAAATCATGTAGCCAACGACAAGACCACAGACGCCTACATGAGAGAAAGTGAAGGCGACCAGTACTCGGAAAGCATTTTTTATCCTTGGCCAAAGGTTCTTCTCATACTCCAAATCACTCATCTAACAACATGGATTCCTGAGCGACTCTTCTCTTGTACAATTTATGTATTTTTAGCTCTAGTACTTACTTAGGTGTTACGTTACGTATTTTATGGCGTTATGCCTACTACCATAGTAGTAGCCATCAAATAGTACAAAAAATCGATCGGATTGAGTATTCTAATGAGATAAAATTTTTAAGTACGAATGTTCTTAAACACGGAAAAATGCTATTAACTATCCTGTAGATCAGCGTGCGAAAAGTACAGCCCTTGCCTTAATAAGTACCCTAAAGTAATGGAACATAATGGAACATAGTTTGTGGTGTCAGATTGTCAACTCTTTCTTTTGTATATCGTTAAATTCGCCTAGCTACATTACACTAGGTTATCAACACATGGCGGTGGATACAATTTGTGGGAATTTTTATGTAGCAAATTACTCGCAAATAATGACACGATCGCTGAATTTAAAATTTCGACAAGAAATAGCTAAGATTAGATACAAAAAGTGAGCGGATTCGAGTAGTGCTTTATATGCAACAAATTATCCTTCGGTGTATAAATTGATACAAACTTATATAGCAAGAAAATATCTAAAAATTATTACTTTTATCATATCACAATCACAAGCCACTGGTGGTAACTAGACTAAGCTACTCTCAATAGATAACCATATAAAAGCTAATGTATAGAGATTTGTGCGATAATTATATTAATATAATATGGTAAGTAGGTACAAGCATCAGGATTTCTTTCAGAGACGTTTCTAGCAACTATAGTTAAATGAAGACATCAAATAGGAAATATTGCAGCTGCAATTTTAATTGGAATATAAATCCAGCAAACTTTACGACGGAATTTTCGAAACACCCGCAACGAATTCTAATCCCGTGTATAAATCAACAACTTAATTACAATTATTGTATATGTACATTTAGAATTTAAATTAATGTACGTATAGCATTGAACACAAGAGAATCATTGGATTTGGAGTCAGAGTTAAGCCATCCTCTTATCAATGGACAACAACAATCCAAAGTTGTCTTTTAAATCCACTGACGTATCTACTCATATTTACAGTTGCCCAGTTGCCGACAAGAACGCGGAGTGAGGACAGAGAGATTTATAGAAGAGACGACCATTCGCTCTGAGGGCACTTCACATTTCACTCCATCATTATGGCCCTTCACCTTCTCTTGATTCTTTCAGCCACAATCATGCGACGTGTGAAGGATTCGTCTCCGTCTCCGCATTAGTATTTTTCACAGCCTGCTAACAACACTGCACCATTCTGACAAAATCTCACTTTTCGTCCCACTCTTCATTGTTCGAGTACCTACACTACAAACACTTTCATCTCGCTAAATCATAAAATCTCCAGTTGTAATGAGAATCTGACAATCCCATCTCATTTCGCCACAAATTCCACGTTCAATTCTCCTGAACCATTTTGAACTTCACTCGCACCTAAGTGACTATCCTCATTTCTCCCACTCAATCACAGCCCTAATCTGGTAAAGCCGGTAAGCGAGAAATAGCGGCCGGGAGCAGTCGTTGGAGTATCACCACCACCACCGCCACAATTTGTTACTGGTCATGACCCGGCAACAACACTCTTTCTTTGTTGTGGTAGTGATGATTATGATGATGATGATCCAAATCAGACTGAATGATGAGATGATTTTTACCAGAGACGTGGATCAAAAATTGTGGTAGAGGAGAAATAATTGTGAGAAGTTAAAGTAGTAGGGAAATAGATACATAAAAAAGTCTCCAAGCGGTTGCCGACAACTAGACGATGAAATGCAACCAATATTTAGTGAAAAAATATATCTATTTTCTATCTATCTCTCCTAGATAATATTGCCGAGTTTGCAGTGGCAGTAGTCAGAAAGAGCATGGAGCAGTGGTATGAGTACAGTTGTAGGATGCAGTGCGGTGGTGGTGTGGTGTCTGCAATTGCAATCTGTTAAATGCTTTCTTTGTGGTTCCCCTGTGTCTTAGTAAAGATGACGATGATGAGAATGAAATGGATAATACGAGCATACCTACATGCATAATATGCGAGAGATAAGCAAGCATTCAGAAAAAGTGTCGCTCTAGCGAAATCGTTTACATTATTGTTTGATCATAATGATTTAATGGTAAGTGATAACTAAATCATATATCTGCTCCTTCAATGTAGGTACATATTATTTTATTTATGTCTATACTCGAGTGAATGATTCCAACATTTCTAAACTGCTTCGCTCACATCTAATGGCAAATTCTGTGCACAACGATTTCTTTTTTACTGCCTTTGTATTTCTCCTCCTCATCATCATTATCGTCGTCTTTGTCACAATCACCACATTATGCTTATTGCATTCTCTTGTTCCGTGTTAAGCTATTGTTTGTTCTTTTGAGAAGCGAAAAGAAGAATGGATTTTGTGTGTGGTGAAGGAGAACGGAGAAATAGAAGAGAAAAAATGCTGCAAAAAATCTCATCTCATACCTAGAAATATCATTGTGATGATTGTAAAGACGACATTTTCTCCTCGCCCTCTCTTTCAAATTTAACTCATTCTTTTCAGCCAGAAATACTTACAAGAACTACTTTTGTCTCATAATATATTCACTCGACAAAATTTATAATGGAATTGGAGAAAGAGTTGTAACCAGTATTGATAAGCATGATGCAGCCGAGTGTCATTTCAGAGCAGGCGAGATGAATATATAGCGAGTGAGTGGTAGTGAGAGAAGCTGAAGCCGGGTGGGATGCAATATGAGAAAGAAAGGAAATCAAAAAATGCGTGCGCTCTAAGTCTTTCTTTCCTTTCTGTTTTCTTGGGTCAGGGAACGAAATCTGATTTGGTGCAGAAGGAATTATAACAACAACAACAACAAAGGAAAGAAAAGAGAACGCGAAACAAAATATCAGACAACAAACATTTTAACATGATACTTATTAAATAAACTATGCACTTAATATATGTTCGAACTGCATACTTATCTCCAATAATATACATTATTTCGTAATACGGAAACGAATTTCTCGTTGGACACACACACCGAGAAAACGAGTACTGCTGACTTGATACTGATGCCACTGCTACTTACTCTTAATCTAATACCATATCCATTTCTATAACACTCTCTGCTCCTCTATTTCAATTTTGTCATTCTTTCCTAATCTTAATGTAATATATGTACACACTATCAAAATGTACAAACATTTCGCAACAAGAGACACAAGGCGACGGAACGTGAGTCTCTCTGTCTCACTCTCACTCTCTCCTTCTTGTTGGTTATTTGCGTAAGGAGAGAAAGAGAGTATATAAATTATATCGCCTGCAAAAGCGCATATCAACGCGAGTGAGCGTTATATTCACTGAAAGAAAAAAAAATTCTTTCCCTTGCTGCTTTTCTACTTCTTTTGATCTCACAAGTCTTTCCAATTCTACACTCACACACTCACAAGTTTACCCGTCAACGAACACGCGTTGTGTCTTGTTACATTAATGTCTCGTATTCTCACTTACAAAAGTACAATTTACTTGACTTTTTAGTCTCTCTCCTACCAAAATGCAATTACTAGACTTGACTTCTGCGATTGTAGGTAAGATATTATAATTAAGTTAGGAAAATGTGCTCTACTAATGCCACTACGACTACTAAGAAGCTAAAACCATTCACCGGGTTAGTTTATACCTTTTCTACAACTAACACACTTCACAGCAAACACTCACACATACATAAACACGCTTCTGAACAGTGGAACATTTAATCGGCCTGGCGGACATGTTAGGTTAGCTCGAAACGATTTTGAGATTTCGGTTTCAGCAGATAGAATTGTTGACGGTGAACACGTTTTTGAACATTTTTGGTGCAATAGTGGCTATTTTCATGAATTATCGGAAGAAGTTCACAGGAAGTAAATTTTTAAGAAATGGAGGAGACATACATCTAACAGCACATTAGGATTCACAATCAAAAGTTATGCCAGAATACAAATTTTTTCAGATCATTTGGTCGAACTTGCCGGCACACAAGCGTCGCCAATATGAAAATGTCAAAAATTTGCAAAAACTGAAGATTATTGAAGACCTACTGCTGCTTACATCAAAATAATCACAAAATAAATAACAGGTAGTGAAAAGAGCAGAGTTTGGTTTATCCAACGCGTGCCAAACGATTTAATGGCGGTGAGCACTTTTCCAGTGGTCAACAATTCTATCTTTTAAATGTGAAATCTCGAAATTGGTTTTTAAGCTAACGTACATAAACATGTCCGAAAGCCCAACATAAATGCCCCACTGTGTGCCTCGTCATTCCTCTCCGAACAAAAAATATGCTTCAACATGGAACGTATGACATGAGCAACAGAGTTTTTTCATTTATTTTCTTAAAACAAGCAAAAAACGGTTTTCGAACACGGAGTGGTATCATCCTCCTTTCAATACAAATAGATTTTCATACTTTGTATGCGGAGCCAAGCAAGCGGAGCGTGATGCTGTTGAGGGAAGGCGAAAAAGTGTATAAAAATGTGAAATTGTAGGATGAAAATGTGGAGTGCGGAAGTATTGTAAAAAAGGCTCGAGAAGTTTCTCTTGCCCGAGATGAGAGTTATAGCAGAGTAGCGCATTAAAAGTGTGGAGCACCGTCATATGACGAATCATGCTTTTACATTTCACGGTGACTGTATTGTAAACAACGGGGAGAAAAAACCATGTTCCTCGTTCATCTTGTTGTTCTTTATAATTGCTTTTCTGTGTTCCATGCCACTTTTATAGTGGTAATTTTTCCTAGTATAAGTATCACCACCGTCATTATCATGATTATCATGAAGATGATCGGCCTCGCCATCAGCAACCACTGGAGCACTGCGCTGCCATCTTTATCACCATAATTTCTTGTCTGGTTACTTTGCTCCATAAATATGCGCATAATCATTTCATATGAATTAAGATCATTGTTTCATTTTTATCGCTTCGTTGTTTATTTGATTTATCGGATTAAAGATGAATGGGAGAGAAGTCGGAGAGTGCGCGCTCTCACTATATCATCGCCATAATGATGTAAACAAAATTTGCTCTGGCCAAGAAGGAGAAAATTCTTTAATTGCTCTTTCAGACTCATTTTATGATATTTATTACTTGTTTAGCAAAACGAAGAAAGTACATTTATTTTTAGTATTTCTTCTCGTTTCCCTCCTTTCTTCGAAACACGTCACCAGAAATTTACTTTTCCACTGAATACTTAAATAAATGGAGTATTAAAATGAAAAATTATCACGTTGTGCAGGCACACATGCCACATGCTAAGCGGTAATTTGGCTACAAATGTTTTGCAAAATTTAGAATATGGGAAGAATGTTTGCACTCACGGTGAGCTTGTCGTGTATTTTAACGACGAGAGAGGGAAAAAAGTATTTTCCGTCTCGGTGGGCTAAAAAGGGACGATTTAGCAAAAGGAAAGTTTTTTTTCTTAAATATGCAATTCAATCTATATTCATAAGTAGCCATAAAATGGAACGGGGATAAAGGCCATTCCACATTAAATTCCATAAATATTATCCTCGTTTTATGATTATTATTATGTATATGTGATCACAGTAAGCACTTTGTAGTAATGTTTATGTAGTTCCCTACTTTTTTGTTAGTTGAGCGTGGAGCTTACTTCGCCGGGGTGATGCTAGAAGAGATAGAGAGAAAAAACTAATGGGATTTTCAGAGACGCGTGACTTTTAAAGTTTGCGAATATTCTGTGTTTGTACTAACAGCAATAATAATACTAATAAGTATTTTAGTAGAATGCAGTAAAATGGTTTGTAAAAAAGGATGGCGATTGATCTCATAAATATTTTCCACATGATCATCATAAAGAATAATGATCAACTCCCCTTTTCACTCGCTCCAACTTTTGATTTCCAAAATGTTTATCAGTCAAGCAAATGGAGTCGTTTGATATTTTATCAGTTTATTATTATTTCGAATAAAGGATCATGAATCTTTTTCTGTTGGAAATGGAAGCCCAGTGTTTTGAACCTTTTCACCACACAAGAATTTTGTGTACAATGAGTGGAGACAACATTGATATAGTAACTTTATTTTTCCTCTGAGTACCGGGGCATGGGACATTCATTTCATTGTACTTTGTTTCTTAATGGTTTTTAACTACATTAAGGATTATAAATGCAACATTAGCAATAATAAAATACAACGTTATACAAAGAGAAAAGAAGCGAGAGCAGGAAGAGCTGTTATGCTGGTGGAGTGACTGAAACTTACATAATAAGAGTGGGGTAATGAAATGAAGCAAAAAGTACACTTAGACTTCTGTACGCATTCATATTTATCGAATATCTAAAAATAGGCAGAAGAAACGAGCCTCTCTTTCCTGCTTCACTCTGCTTTCATTTGCTGGGTTGATGATGGTTTAGCCTATTCTTAACCTTTTTCTCGTTTCCTCTCATTCTCGCCTCGCTCTTCTCCCTTCTTCTTCATTCTCCTTTTTTTGCATATGTATGGAATATTCATTATTTCACGTGGTAAATATAATAATATTATGTACGAAAAACTGGTATTTAATGGTATAAAACGGTAAAGGAAAAATAATGGTACATCTCCTACCAAATAATCTGGTGCAGATCGGTTCAACTGGTAAATTGAGAAACAGACTTGAATTGGACATATTGGCATAACGTGCACTTTATGTAGACAAATAGACCAAAGGTGGACATGGCCAGTGGTAATGTGATCAAATAGACTTCAAATGTAATAAAATTACAGCTCGTAAAATTGAGTAAAATGTGGTAAAATAGACTTGTTGAACGGATGGACAAAATCGGGTATAGATTGGGTAAAATGGACAAAGTCTGATATAAATGGCAAAATTAGGTAAAATGGGACAAAATAATATATTAAAATAGACAAATCCAGATATTAATTAGTTGTTAACATGATTCACGATTATGCCACTAATGTATTTATCCAATTTAATCTAACCAATTAATCACTGCTTAACTTATTTACCTTGTTTACTAATTATGACTACTATTTCCAAAATAACCAGTGTTCGGCATTATCGCCAATATTTACATAATTATTTGATCACTGATAAGCATTTAGCAAGTATGATGACAATTCGCCGATATTTTCCATTTGGACCATTATTTGCCATTATGACCAACACTCATTCGACAGATGAAGTTTTTTCATTATAGCCTCTATTTGTCCAATTAAAACCGCGTTATTTACCAGTAGCGTCAAACCCTGAGTGAAATAATGCACCGTTTTGTCCAAAATGTTTGAAACATTATGTTTCCCGAATTCAATTGCTTGTTATCAATTTTCTTTCAAAAATTTTAACTTAAAAATGTAGAAAAGTTTCGCCGTATTCTAAAGTACATGTGTAGCAAAAATCAAATTTTGGAAATAACATTTAGTGGGAAATTTCGCACTTTGTTTGAAACACTCATTTGTATACTTTTAAATGGTGATTCAAACAAGGTTCGTGAACCCAGTACGGTTTTTATTTTTTAAATTTCTTATCTGTGATTTGATCTTTATTCCAACCTTAAATCAAAATTTTGAGGAATGAATTTAGTAATTAGTAAAAGGTGGTTGAGCAGAGGCTGGTTGATTACAAGGGAGACTTGGAAATACCACAGGGGTACGTGAAAGGACTTCATTGGTGTGGACTATTCCTTGATGAATGGCGTTACGATCCTTCTCTGGGATGAGTGCAATGCCAAATTTTTTTTGCCTAGACCAAAAGTAAACCAGAGATCCGTTGTTAGTCTTAGTTTGTATGCTATTAACTATTAACAATTTAGCTGTTATTTATTTCACATGTCTGATTAACGATGCGTAACTAATTAACTCTAACTTAAAGTTTTGGTCCAACTTACGCATTGTCAGAGCCAGTAACAGAATAGGTGCCAGGACGTCCCCAAACTCCTGTCATTTTCAAATGTTTGAAACCATCTTGGTCAGTTTTAACATCGTACTTGATTTTAGCAGGAGGCTGAGGTGCACCTGGATTTGATGCCATTTTGAAGATTAAATTTCGTAAACAAACGCTGCTTAATAATTAATATTTTCCTCGGTAAAAGGCGAAGGAGCGTAATTTATAGATTCTCCAGCTGCTTGTTCGTGGAAGTGAAGAAATGAAATGAGACGCTTCTGAAAGGCACTTGGTCAAATCTTTGCTGATAGATTCTTTTCCAAGCATGAAGCAGAGGGATCCAAAAATTGTTGCTTTTTGCTTTCAAGTCTTGTGTCTTGGAGAAGACGCAGCGCAGCAGTGAACGGGAACGTGACACCTTTTAAAAAGAAGCTGTACCCGGTTTCAGCTCCACACCAAAATCGTACCATGTGCGCGTGGTGACTGAGAAGCAGCAAAGATGGCGATTCGTTATGAAATCAGACACATCCACTTCCTCTCCTCCATCCTCTTTCAATTTGTGATTTGAGTGAACTGAGAGCATGATGTAGAAAATAAACTATCTGTAGGAGATAATTTTAAATTTTATGCAGCATTCACAAAGGCCGAAAAGGTTCTCTTTCTTCGCTAATTCGCTATTTTTCAGCCTCGTATTATTGTAATAAGTTTTACACACTACACTTTAATCTTCATCACAGCAACATTAAAAACGTTGGATGTAGGCAGATTGATACAGACTTTATATGAAAGTTTCACTTGCATTGTTTCAATGAGGAGCGCATCTGGCATGGCATATTATAATAGTAGTGTAGTAGTATGTACATAATTATCATGTTATTCAGGATTGTTCAGTGCTCAAACTTTTACATTCTATCGATGCAGCTCGAACAAAATAATGTATCCACGAATGTTCGTTCAAATTCGTCTTCAAACATAAATCATATAGGAACCGGTCGGAATGGGCAGTGGATTTTTTATAATTTACATAAATATTTGTAAATGTAGATTACGATGACTAACTCGCAGTCCATAAATAATTGAACTTAAATTACTATTTAGTACACGTATTCCTGCAATCCTGCATGGTTAAAAGTATCTGAAATTACTGGTGTATCTATTTCAGATTATTATGAGTGTTCATTTCTGATTTACTGTAATTGAATGCTTGACGAAGTGTTCTATCATCCGGGATTCAGGGTACAAATTGTTACTAGGTAATTGAGATCGTATCAAAATACCGAGAAGAGTGTCGATTTTTTGTTTTACTGAAAATTGAAAATTATTTACTTGTACATATCATACTAGTATTTATTTAAATCTTAACTAAAATAAAGAAAAACTGATCGATAAGAAAAATACAGTAAAGCAACTCGAAACTGTAAATTTGATATCACTCAAATTACACAAATTGTTTTAGTTTGCTACTGACGAAGAAACCTTAGTATTGCTTCATTATGAATTGGTATTTAATCATGAATTAAACTGAAAATCAACGTGTCTTTATATCTATTCTATCTGCCCATCTATAAATATAAAACTTAACTATTTTTATTTGTTTCATGAATTCTATGTATTGATTTGGGGAAAAACAAAGCATTCATTTTAAACTTAAATCGAAAGCCAAACTCAATAAACACGCCGTCATACATTCTGATTCTGATTCATATTCAATCAGCTCTACCTTATCGTACTCCAAAAGACGTTATTTATTCTCTTTATACAATCTTTAGAAGCCTGCACGCCTTTCCATATTCTTGGTGGTTATATGCTTCTGCTTGATTTGATTGCCAAAACAACTTTTACAACTAATTTACATACATTTACATTTGCTAATGCTTTTTACATCAAGTTAATTCCGTCTTTGGTTAATTTGTATGACTCAGGTTTCATGCATTTGATGCATTGATAAAAATTCTACTATGTTCAATTTTTATTTGAATTTGCTTATTCTACGAGTGATCATGATGAGTTTTAATTATTCAAATGAGTCATTAAAAACAAAACACACCAGCACTAAAGTTAGATTCTTGTGCAAAGTCCTAATTGTATTTCTTTCTTACTGACAACCAATTCGTTATAACGAGGCTCTCAAAACGAAGAATTATGACTAGGAATTCATTTGCTTCTTTCTATGAGAGTTCCAGGCAAACTTTAAAACCTGCAACGTTCATAAGCATATAAGAAGGTAAGCTCATTTTTTCACACTGCGTTTTACCTTTTCATCTCGATTCTCCCACAATATAATATTCCGTTAGTTTTATCAAAAGTATTTTCTTTCGCTGCCACCTTCTTTTCATTCTATGTTTTCTTAGCATCTCATATCTTTTCCTCCACTCTGCTGACACTACTGCTTTCTAGAGAATGGAACACAGCATCCCGTGCGGAAGGCTCTTTCTCTTCTTTCAAACGTTCATTCTCGCGGAATGGAAGAGGCAAGGGCGACGTAAAGTGTTAGGCTCCCTGCTCGGTTAACGTCCTGAAGAAATGTACACGCATATAGTTTTCAGCTTTCTGGGTGATGCGACCCTGGCTCTGTTTCATGGAAATATAGAAGAATCAGCAGCGTTATTTTTCTTGATGATTAGGATGCCATTGCTGCCGCTGCTGATGGCGTTGCATTTGGTTCGATCCTTTTTTGTATTTCGATGAAATCATATAATAATGGTGGAGAGAGAAGTGAAAACTGAAAAGCAATAAAGAGAAGGAAGAGCAAGAGTGAATCGCATATACATACATTATCTTTTTCCCTTCTCTCCCCACTTTCACTTACTCAGAAGCAAAAGCGTGAAAACAAGTGAACTTGTGACTGAGTGTGTGCATGTGGGACGCCTTCTCTTCTGGAATGAAAGCACACGTTTTCTCCTGGTCGTTTTCTTTCGTGCATTTTGCATTCATTTCATTCTCACACATCACCTCAAACACAGTTATCGAACAGATTGTAGAGAGTGGGAAAAAGTACTTTATGTAAGCTTTCTTCATCAGCTTTTTTATTATATAAGAGAACAATAAAACAGGCTACAATGACATCTTTCCTCTACGGATAATAGGCAGTGTATCGCGAGCTCATGTTTGCTCATGCTGAATTCAGTTGCTCTTTTCACGGAAACGCCACTCATATACCTTGCTTTTACAACTGTGAAAGTGTTCTATAGAAAAGGTGACTTGACGTCGTCAACAATAATTATATTATCCTTATCAGACAGCCTGTTTGCCTTTCACTGGAAAAGACTCATCAAAATGTTTATCTTTTCATTCGCGGTGACAATCCTGTTTCCTGTTGTTGGCTTGTAATAATAAAAAATAAAGTTGGAGTTTTTTAAGTAGATTATCACTCTTTCAGTTTCCATATGCCCAATGTCGTTATAGGATGTAAGTAATTTTCCAACTCAACCATTTATTTCATTTCTATTGAGAATCGCCATTTTCCTGTCCGTGCCAGATACAAACAGCAAATAATAATACGATATAAAACGGCTTATCTATATAATTCCGTAATCTTCCCTCATCATTGCAGTAATAAAACTGTACCACGATAATAATATTATCGAGATCATTACTGTCAACTTGATGGAACCGAGACTCCTAAATTGCTGTTCTCCTACATAGTAAATATGTGATGGGCAACAGTTTTCACCAAGGAGGTATTTCACAGCATAAATTTTCCGCTTCTTTCTCAATACATTTTCTGTATGACTTTCGTAACTTTGCATTGTTATATATTCTACTTTCTCTCAGTGGACGCTGTTTATAAAGTGACATTATTTATGCGCATTTGGGAGCCACTGTTGCATTTAACTTTCTCCTGCAACCAGACAAGCAGCTGAGAAAAGTGTGCTTAAATCAGGGACTGCCTGTTCATCTGTCAATGAAACATATTTGTATGGATTCCAAATAATGGAAGTAGGTGTTTAAAGGGAAAAAACTTAGGCTTATCGGGATCCACCGATGAAATTGTTCCCTCTCAATGGATAGAGTCAGTCAGAGAGAAAAGAGATGTGGTCGGAGAGAGAGAAAACGATCGATGTGAAAAGGGGCGGAGTGGGAAAAAGTATTCTGGAATAACTCGTATGTGTGTATATGTGCATTAGTATCTACATTCTGGAACAAGACGATTAAGGAAATTTTTACCAACGCATTGCATTCAACTTGTTTTTTCTTTTCTTTTAGTCCTCTCCTTGTTGAATTGAGATGTTAAGGATGATTACAATTCTAGTGATGATTTAAAGATGCAGAGGGACTATGAGGAAATAAATGTTGAGAGAAAATAAAAATATGGCTTGTAAATGTATATACCTGCCCATTTTATTATCACTCTCTGTTCCTCTGTTTGCTCATTCATCTCTACGTGATGGTAAAAAGCAAAGAAGAACATTTTTTTATAGTTGGTCAGCTTAGACAAAGAAAGACAGAACGGAGTAGAAGAAGAAATAAAACATCATGTTTCATTATGTACGGGCATGTACACACTGCAGTATCCGCATCCTCTGTCTGAAAAAATCCAAAGAGTTGATCTCACACATAAAAATATCTTATATCAACAAAAGAAGAGTGAGAAGCGAGCCCATCATCCTTAGCGTTTACAACGTGTTCCATAGGAATCGAATGAGCAGGCCACATTCAAAAACACGGGCAGAAGAAGAGATAGATGAAAAGAAACATCTCGTATCAAATGACATCATTTTCACTGACTTTCCCTTTTCTCAAGTGTGAACGAACGGGGCTGCCGCTCAGCTACTTGCACGGAAGGATGTCTATAGAAGAGGGACGGAAAGTTCGGGTCGAAGGAATATCTGATGCGATGTGGTTGTTGCGGAGAAATGAGCCAACTGGATAAACTCCTGGAGTAATATGAGATGCTCTACAAGCTTATGTATTACCATTATTATGATCATCATCATCTCAACAAGAAATAACTCACAAAACACGAACTTTTCTCGCAAACTGCAAAACATGCTTTTATACCTGTTTTACGCTATGGAAGTTTTTGCTGGTTCCTTTTCGTTCCCCAAACTTACAGCAGACAACAATGTGAGATGCTGAAAGCAAAAGAGAGATCGGTTTTGTTTGAAGTTGGGAAAAATTTTACTATCGTGAACTGTTTACTTCCTCATTCTTCATCTATTGTTCTGCTCTCTAGCCGCAACATAAGCAGGCAGCGGGAGCAGCAGTAGAGCAGCTTTTTATCTTCGGCAAGAATGAAAACCACTTTTCATTGGAATTGTCTGCGTGTACCCAAAACATTACTTCCAGTCAAATGCATTCATTTAGTTACCCATTATTCCATAATATATTATTACATAATACAATGACTGCTTTGTTTTATCTAGCCCTTGTTTCTCTTCCCATAAATTGACATTTAACCTTTTAAATTGGATTTTATTCTCACTGTCAGAAACTTTCTGAACACCCACACCCTCTTGGACACTTTCATAATATGCAACTATTTCTGTCCCGAACAATAGCTCCAGGCCTCTATTTGTGTGAAGTCAAGTAAATAGCGACCCTCGTGAACATTCTACATTTTATTTTGCTGTGTAACATTACGACTTCTCCAGCAGTCACAAATAAAATCGCTGTATTGTACGCCCATTGAGAATGTCACGCCTTTCCTTCCTTTCGATAACTTTCTCTTAAGCCGTGAATCATCTCAATTGTGAACCAAGTAGTATTTTAGTATTTTTGCATACTTTGTATGTGGCCTTAAGTCATAAGCTTGAAGAACGGCAGAGAGGATGAAAATTAGTAAGTGGTGAAAATCTCTCTTCTTTCTCGCTCCCCGTTACTGGAGTACGTGCATATGACTTTGGATGGTGAGTTGAGTGGTTGCTGGTATTGAAGGAGAGAATCGAGTGCAATAAGAGAGTGCGAGGGAATAAAAAGACAGTGGAAGCGAGAGCTAAGCTGTTTTAGAGGAGCATTAGTAATTCCAAAACTAACATTTTATTAATCACAGGAGGAACACCGTCAGCAGATAGTAAAAGGACAGGAACAGCTCCAGCTTTTGGCAAGGTTGATGAAGGATCGAGTAGGAAAACAAAATAGAATATAAAATAGCAAACAAGAAAGGGAGAGAGAGAGAAACAAAGACACGAAGCGAGTAGACGTCGCTCACTCGGTGCTGCAGCTTTGCATCCTCTTCTATAAACTGGATGTGTTAGAAAAAGCATAAAATATTCCGAGCAATTTTTCGACCCCTTTTTATTATGTGATTAGTTTTTATAGGGAAATTGCGTAATATTTTCCTTTTACTTGTCCTTCATCTTCTCTTGTCTAAGGAATGAAGAATGAAATCTTTCACCGAAGAAACTTGAGCCAGCTGCGTCGTCGACATCCAACATCGATAGTTCGCCATCAAGAAAAACTAGGATATCGAGTGTACTGTGCATGAAATGGACCATCATACTCTTTTCAGTTTCTTTCGATGAAAATTTGACAAGCGGAGAGGTTGAGTAGCAAATTCTATAAAATAATGGAATTTTGTAGCAGAAATTGTCAGAAAAAAGTGACGAAGACGAAAACTATGAACAAAAAAACTACATTTCGATAAGCGTATAAATAAAATACTTGTGCTTGCCCCATTACATTTCTACTAGATACACACTATGGGCTATGGCTAAAGCTTTTTTTATTTTTTCGCTAGAGTCGAATAAGAGGAAGTGGGAGGAAAGGCGACAGGCGAAAAAGTAATATATCTAGAAACAAAGCTTTCCAAGTCTCTGTCTCTTTCTTTTACATCCCACCATCTGCACACTGCACAACCGTCTACTTTTTCTAACCTTTTGCCCAACAAAGGCAAAAAATCGTCCTTCCCCGACAAGTCCATTTTTTTCGACTTCTCATGATCATGATCATGATGACTTGTTAGGATGGATGGCAAGAAAATAGGACTCGCATCATTGAGAAGGAAAAAGGATCGACACTAGCAAGAAGCAACGGTTTCCAGTTCCAGGGCTGAATAAAATATACCTTTACTGGCTGGTACCTTCCTTTTCGTCGCCGTCATCCTCTTCTCGACTTGTCGTGAAACATCAAGGGCAGCATCAGCAGCAACAACAACTTTTCCACTGTATTGCTCCACTTCTCCAACAAGTACTCATCCAAAAAATACTAACACTTTCTCCTATACTTTTTTTTGAAAACTATTTCCCGAGTAATGGAAGCATCATAGTTGTAATATTGATAAAGAAGTACATAACATAGGTGTCTCTATAGACAGAAAACGGAGAGAATCAAAATTAACTTTTTCCTACTTTGCTTAGGAGAAAAGGAAAGGTGTATTTTTTTCATAGTGACTTTTTTTCTGCGAGATGGCAAAAGTGGCAGATTTTGTTGTTGGGATCAACAAGAAAACGACATAAGCAAAAAAGATAAAGGAAAAGGAGGAAGAGGCAAGCTGAGGCAGACATTCAGCAAGCAAGACCAAAAGACATCATCGTTCAGTCAGATCCTCCACTTTTCCTTCAGCTCATTTCTTATCCCCTTTCCGTAAAATAAAAAGGACCTGAAACTGTGTATAGAGAGAAATAAAGTGCAGTGGAGTTGTATTTAGGAAAAATGCAAAAATTAGGGAAAAGTTACTCTCGCTTTTTAGAAACGAGAAAAAAAGCAATCGCAGAAGGAAGGGAAAGGAAAGCTGTACGGGATAAATGATGGGAAAAAATGTGAGAAAATAGGGAGAAAAAATGGAAGTCGGGGAAAGGCCTGAGTGGACTGTGAGAAGCTCAACCACACACACAACACATGTATTGTGTACTAATACGGATCGTCTTCGTCCTTGTCGTCAAACACACACTTTCCTAGATACTATAACTACTATTATTCCTCTGCATTACTATTTCTTCCCTTCGTTTTCTGCCTACTTGAGTTGAGCGTGCAGCAATAATAAGTAAGGATTTTTGTGCTATAAAACGGAACGTGTCGTGGCTCCTGCATCAAACCCATAATGTACATAATGTCTCAAGGGGCCCTATGGCATTATGGCATTATACTCCATAAGGTACATAGTGTCTCTAGGGGTCTTTGGACCCTATAGAC